>JAVFBZ010025953.1:0-11295 GCA_032466195.1 Katharina tunicata
AGAACAATCTTAACATTATTGACAGAGAAATAGTCCATTTAGTTAGTGTTACATCAACAACAACAAGAACAACAACAAAAGAGTGAGTAAGATCTAGACCCCGTTCACCACTGGGTAAAAACAACAAATAATATGTTGGCACTTTAAATATAAGCTCTGTTGTGAAGATAATGTTTCTCCAGTGCTAAGTAGTTACAACTTATATTTAAATAAAGTAAAGCGAACAAATTAATAACCAGAAAGGAATACATATTAATCTGCTAAAAACACTTTGGTGACATTCTCACATAATCTTAAAAATAAAGAATAGATAAAAAGAATAAATGACCAAAAAAGGTGGATATGAACGTGTAGTCTTACCTCTAAACGTTTCATTTGTTTGCGCTTCAAGGCATTGCTGGCGGCTGCGTTTGTTGCTGAACGCAGATCTGCAGCAGCTTCGCGTAATATCTGCTGTTGGTCCGAATCATTTGGATTCATTGCACAGCCCTACAGAAAATAACATTTATTAATTTATTTGATTGGTATTAACAGTATACTCAAGGGTATTTCACTTATATGACGACTTTCCGTTGACGGTGTATGGTGGAGAACCGGGAAGAATCTTTAAAAAAACACCACGCAATCAATGCAACTAACTAAAACTTCTACTAAATACCTAAGATCAACAGCAGAATTTGAACCAAAGTCGAATACAGTAAAGGGGACACAGCAGTTCCACAGATTTTATGTTGTACTTAAGATTACTTCACTCAAAGGGTGAAGGAAAACACCCTCAGCGAGGCTGTAAGAAACACAGACAGCTCTTCAAAAAAGTGCAATGTGCTAATTTTCCCTCTACATGAACATCTACAAGTACATACCATAAATCCTCAACAAATTCGACCTCCAAGGGCACACATTTTAAGTAATTTATTGAATGTTTAAGTTTGAATTTGGAACTAAAACTAACAGTTTCTGGTAATTTAAATTCTGAGCTTCATAAAAAATTCAAAATTGCATGTCTATATTTCTTACCGTTTGCATAAGATGTAGTTGTAAAGGGGGTCAAATTTGTCAAGCATTTAGGGTAAATTTGTTTGTTTGTTTGATTGGTTTTTAACGATGTACTCAAAGGTATTTCATTTATATGACGACAGATTCTCCACTTCTCAATACGGCGGAAAACCGGGAGGAAACCTCGTAAAAAACGTCCCCTCGATTGCCGAAGTCACCTCGTGTGACTCCCTCATATACCTCAGGTTCACTGGGAGACTTGAACCCGTGCGGTACAGCGAAGGAGGATCTGCAGTCAGACAAGAACAAGAACATAAGTAAAGCTTAATTTACCTTGGCTGCCTCCACCATTCTAGCGGTGGCGTCTGCAAGTTGTTTGGCTGCAGCTAGAAGGCGTTTCTGGATCTCTGAGTCCGAGTAAGAATCAGCCTGTCCTCTTATAGCATTCACTAACTGGGTCGTGGCCTAAAACAACAACAACGACAACATGGAGGTTACCTTTGCTACAAAACTTGCTATCCACCAAATTTTCTTTTATGCAATACTTAACGTTATATCACTCATATGACGTTGTGCCAACTCTGGCACCACACAAAACACAATACATTAACAGAGCTAAATGATCCTTATCCAGGAAGCCCAAAAAGCCACCCCTTCCCCATTCAACCGTCCACGATTTACCATACGCAAGGTTATTTCACTTATATGACGGTGTGCCAGCCCAATCGGTGAAGGAAATGTAAATGACGCTGGCAACATGCAAGACAAAACATTAACATAACGCTAACACAACAGAATAACAAATCAGCATCCTGTGCCCCTTAGCTCAGAGAGCACCAGGGCACATCATGCTCGTACCCAACCACCGACCGATTTAATTTGAAACTTTGACATCAAATTGTCAGTACAAGTCTTCTTTTTATTTTTTCATTAGCTCAGTTGGAAAGCTAATGTTCCTCCAGTGGTAAGTATGAAAGCATGAATGTAAGTTCACGACATGTTGCCCTTTGCCAGAGGGCTCACCTTTTATATAACAGGAAACAAACAATTTTGACACGTACACAAAACAGCTTCCAGGGGCCTGACTTACGAAGCGAACGTAGCTTACGTTAGATTTAATTGTCACGGCAACGCAATACCTTCACTGCTGGGCTTTATGGTAACTACGTTAGACGTTAGCTGCACACGCTTCGTAAGACAGGCCCCTGATAAATGTCCTTTACTTAAGAAAACACCAGATCACAGGACGCCACCACCACAAAACAATAGAGGACCTTAAAAGGACTCAAAAGAGATATACTTATGCACCCACCACTAAACAATTTCAATTTATTTGATTGGGGTTTTTGATAACCCAAAACTATTTTACTTATATGGCAACTTTGCGCAGCCTGACGAGCTCTGCAACCACTGTATTCAAAATGATAACAATCACCCGTCAAAGTTCTTTAAAAGAACTACACCCCCTCGAAAACTTTGCTAATTTGCTGAAGGGCGACAAAGGGTATTCGAACCTGAACCAGCTACTGGGAAGGGCAGCCAACACAACACCAGAAATACAAAGAGTATAAATAAATAACCACTATAACAGTCTTAGGGCCAAACTGTTTTACCTTTGCAAAATTACACAACACAAAATAGCTTTTACATAAAATCCATTACATACTGTAAGCATATATAATTACAAAAAAATCAAGACATCACGACAATTGGCTTCTTGTTGCACTGTAGCTCAGAGAGCACCCTGCATAAGAAGCTCCGGTTCTATCACCCTCATATCACCAAAACAAAATTTACATGCATACAACATTAACAGAAAGTTTGGAAGGTTACAGTATATATAATAATTGCCTAAAACTGAAGAAAATATGGTAGTTATTGCTAAATATGAAGAAAATGGTAACTATTGCTAAAACAAAACTGGAGAAAATGGTAATTATTGCTAAAACTGAAGAAAATGTTGATTAATGCTTAAAAAATGATGAAAATATGGTAATTATTGCTAAAAACTGAAGAAAATATGGTAATTATTGCTATAACCTGAAGAAAATGGTATGAAAGAAAGAACTAAACAAACTCTGATTTGTTTTGCATATAAATAGTACGAGGACAACAACAAAATGATGAAGATAAAATAACAAAAAATATATATCCATGGGAAAATGAAAATTGTCAAAAATTCTACGGATAGAAATATATTCTTGCAGTGTTTCCTTTTGGCAAAATATGCACGTATATTGTCAGGGTCATTGAAATTTGGTTTCTCTGACCCCACAGAAATCTTTCGACCAACCACCCACCCCTAATGGGTCCAAGACACTGCCATAACAAAACTGGCAAGAAATGAGACCTGACATTTACATGACCACAACAAATTGGCTTCCTGATGCCTGTTAGCTAATGGATCACTCAGACCAGAGCAAGCTTACCAAACACCGACTATTACGTCTTGAGGGAGCCAAAAGACCTAAAAATTAATGTCTCATCAAAATAATGGGCAACTGTTTCTTTTTTTAACCCCAAAAAAAAGGTTATTTTATTCCCATGTTGACCAAAATGTGTTTTGGATTCATTGATTGGTGTTTAAAGTCGTACTCAGGAGTATTTCACTTACATGACGACTTTGCGTCGCTGGCGTATGGTGGAAACCCCGCGAACTCTACAGTCACTTTAGTTCACAGGGAAGATCAAACCCATTCGGGGTGCAGTGAAGGGGGTTCCGTAGTCCAACGCTCAACCACGGAGCAACAGCGTGGCCCCAATGTGTTTTAGAACCAGCACTTAACTAATATCCTCAAATACATTTAAGGCACACAAATAGCCAGGAGTAAAATCAAAGTTGTATATTTAAACTGAAAATACATGCATGGATAAAATAAAATTGAAAAAAAATAAAAAAATAAAAAGCTTCACTACATTGATCGATGATTTTTAATGGCATGCTTACCTGGTTTAATGGATTCTGTAATGATTTATGGGATTGTTTAAATGATAGTACAGGTATGTGAATAGAACAATGAATTACCTTCGCAAAATGGGTTAAAAATTCAAAATAAAAAAATCTGTTTTGTTATCTTTTAAATCCTGGTTGTTTGATTGATTTGTGTTTAAGGCTTTAGGCTGAATTTCACTTAAAAATGACTTTCACTTTCACTTTCAATTTCAATTTATATTATGAGGTGTATTCTGACTTACACAATCAAGCAAGAGAACTAGCTAGTTCCTAACCAAATGCAATCTTATTAAGAAAAACAACACTAACAAAGTTTCACAATCAGATGTCCTTAACCAATTCCATTTTAAGCCTAATTTGCTGAAATCAGCTGATCTGTTGTGAAGCCCTCTCTGCTAAAATATCGGAGAGCTTGTCTAACTGGGTGCAATACAATATGGTAGTGTTTTATTTTATTTTATTGAGGTTTTGCTTAAGGCCGTTTCACTCACATGAGGGCGTGCCAGCCTAATCCGTGAATGAAACCACCAAAAACGACTCTGGCAAAATAGATTGATTTATTGGTGTTTAACGCCATGCTCAAGGGTATTTCACTTATATGACGGCTGTGTATTCCAACAGTAGACGGTGACTCGTAACACAAACATAAAATGTGTAGTCACTTGTTTTGCTGTTGGAAAGATAATATTCTTCCAGTGCTAAGTATGGCAGCACGAATATAATCTGGAATCATACTGCCCTTAACCAGAGGGCCTGGCAACATAGAAGTCGTCACAATACCCTGTCGGAAATGTGACGTTGTGCCAGCCCAATCTGTGAACGAAACCAACCTAAACAACACTGACAACATAAAACACCATAACACATTAACGGACAATTGAAAGAACTGATGCCCCAGGGCACCTGAAGCTTACGCCCAATTTACTTGAATGTTCAATCGTAGTTAAGCCTTAACCAAAGTTATGGTCAACACCAGAATGGATATTTCATTGTTGGGTCATCAAGAAATTAGGGCAGTGTGACATGAACACGAACAATATCTTCAGATTGTACAAGACCGTCCAGCATTTATCTTGCATTGTTGGGACATCAAAGAATCCATGGAAGAAATAGGGGCAGTGTGACATGAACACAACATAGTCTTCAGCCTAGCCGTGACTGTACAAGACTGTCCAGTAGCGTCGATGTTAAACCGCTTCGTCTGGCGTAAGCTTATAACAAACACTGAATTTTTATAGGAAATAACAACAGTGCAAATCTGAATTCTCAACAGAATTACGAAATTCTTGAACAAAAAGAGAAAATATACAAAAAAAATAAAGTTAAGTGAAGCAAAAACTACTAAAACATATTTCTAACAATTAACAAACAATTAACAAACTATGTGCAAATTGCTCTTAAACTGTGCATGCATAAACACGTGCTACTTTCACAAAGTGTTTACAGAAATACAATTTTTGTTCACTGAAACAAAACCTAAGGGCTAATAAACTTAAGTACCTCCCCGACGAACAATAAACATTTTGAATTGGCCATTTAAAGATTATTTGGCAAAGACAATACTTCAAAACTGCAACCATGTTCACACGGGGAAAAAAATCTGCCACACCCTTTGATACTTACAATAACATAAGATACAACGTACATGGATAAACAACTTCTGGTATATTTTTGGTGCAACGTTGCAGCTTAGATGCTTAGATCGTTTTCCAGCAATAATTATTATAATACTAGTTTAAAAAATCTAGGCCAAAACGTTGCGCTTAAAATATACCAGAAGTTGATTATCGATAATATCTTATGTTGTTCTAAGTGTCTCGACTTTAATATGCCTCGGACCCTTTGATCCTGCTAAGAAACACTAGTTCAGGTTATTTCACTCATATGGCGACATGCCATCTCAAGGGGTGAAGGAAACCACCTGAAACAACACTGGAAACAGACAAGGATGCCATGGCAAAAGGACAATGTCACAAAACAGGACGCAACAACAAATCGGCTTCCAGATGCCTATTACCTCGGAGAACACAAGGACACAAGAAGCTCTTGCCTACCCCTGTATAAATTGACAAATTTCTCTCCAAATCCTTCATAAGACACATACATTATATTTAAAATTTATCCCCAAGACTGTGGTCTCTAAGACTTGAACTATGGTTGTATGGTTGCATGATTTTCCAGGGGTGCTATTGCCCAACCTCCTGCTTAAGAATTAGGAGGCTCCATGATTTTGGAGGTAAGGTTTATTTATCTGAGCTAGAATCCTGGCTTGCTTAGCCACAAGCTTCAGAAATAAGATAATTACCTAAACCAGAATCCTGGCTTGCTTAACCACCTGCTTCAGAAATAAGATAATTATCTGAGCCAGAATCCTGGCTTGTTTAGTCACAAGCTTCAGAAATAAGATAATTACCTGAGCTAAAATCCTGGCTTGCTTAGCCACAAGCTTCAGACATAAGATAATTACCTAAACTAGAATCCTGGCTTGCTTAGCCACAAGCTTCAGAAATAAGATATTTACCTAAGCTAGAATCCTGGCTTGCTTAGCCACATGCTTCAGAAATAAGATAATTATCTGAGCTAGAATCCTGGCTTGCTTAACCACCTGCTTCAGAAATAAGATAATTACCTGGGCCAGAATCCTGGCTTGCTTAACCATTTCTGGTGCATCCCCCATGCTACTAAACAGTCTATCCGTGGCTGTTAGAATTGTGTCCACAGCTTTCTCGTTCTGGCCGCCCTGTAAACATATACGGTTAATCAATTAATGTGTTACTTTTTGTTCAGATTCCTGAGCTGACATGATTCATAATGAGACCGGTTCCTACATGTACAACCACCTATTAATTTGTAGAAATTTTTACTTTTAATGGAAAAAAAATCATTATCTGTACTTCTGCCAATGCCATTACACATTCTAACCATAACATTAATAAACATTTTATAAACTGTGTCACTGTGTTTTTTTTTCATTCTTTTTTTTTTCCCAAGTTTTATGACAAACTTAAGGAGCATGGTTCCTTTACTTAAAAGTATTTACAGCATTACCTCCCCTGCCGTTCCCTTCTTGATGTGTTGCAGAAGGTCATTCAGCGCCTTGGTAACAGCTGTAGCAGCGCCCCCTAGGTCATGGAGCAGATGATCATCACGACAGGCCATCTGTAAAAAAATTATAACAACCTTTATTAGTGATGGTCTTTGAGTTGAGAGTTAATTTAACAAGGAGCAAAATATTTTATCAATCTGTTCTAGATGAATTCTCAGAGATAAGTTTCTACATAGACCTGAATCTCGAGTTGTTCTGGATAACCTATAGGCACATCTCGAGAAAAGGCAATACATGTAACATGTACAGTATAAAGATAAATATGTGGCGAATATGTAATACACAAAGATTTTAAGTATGGGCAATAATAAGCACAACCTGAAAAATGTATCATTTAGAGTTAGTAGTAAACCATTTAGTATTCCAAATAAAGATGAGGGCAGTTAAGGGTTATCTGATACAGAAGGGAGTTTCGTCTTAACCAAGAGGTTCTTGACCGATGTAATATACATATAGACTCGTGGTTGATTGGGGTTTAACACTGTCCCCAAGGCTTTTTCACTTATATGACAGCGGTGTATTCAAACAGTAGGCAGTGACAAATAATGGGAAGTCACTCCAAGTGTTAGCTCTGTTGAAAAGATAATGTTCCTCTAGTCACAGCAATACAGGGTTCGTACAGCACTAGAACAATACAATTCCAGGAGTTTTCAAGGAGTTTTCCAGGATAAAATTGTGGTTTTCCAGGACAGTTTTATAGGAAAACTTGAGACTCCGCAAAAGTTTGCATTGAATATTTTTACAGTTATTTAATCTTGACAGGGAAGGGTGAACATATGACCCAAACATACAAATGTAAATATACATTTGAATAGTGTTTAAACCAAAGTATTAACAAATGAACAAAAGACGGTTTTCAAGGAGTAAAACTGTTTTTCCAGGAAATTCCAGTACTGGAAAACTGATTTTTATTTTTCCAGGACTTTCAAGGAGTTTCCAGGACTACGAACAGGACAAGAATCTGGAAACATGCCTTTGTTGTGCTTAAATTTGTTTATAAAAACAATTTAGATAAATTTTTTGCTATGTTACCTGGGCAGCTTCGACGATTCCTTCCACAGCTTTGGCCACCAGTTTAGCGGCCTCAATCAGCTGTTCCTGACAGGCAGGGTTACCTATGGTCGGAGCAACAACCTACAACAAAAGAACAAATCGTTCCAAAAATCGAATCTTCACTATCATAACAGCCCATTTTATCTACTCCCATCCTCGCTTGATACAAAATGTAAGTTACATGTACATGTTGAATGGATTGTTTGTTTGATTGGAGTTTTACACCGTACTCAAGGTTATTTCACTTATACATGTTTGACAGCGTGCCAGCCTAATTGGTGGAGGAAACCATTGTTAACGACGCTGACAACATGCAAGACAAGAAAAAACTTTTACAAAACATTTAATAACAAAACAGGATACCGCTAAAAATCGTCATCCTTTGTCCCTTAGCTCAGAGAGCACCAGGGCACAGTAGGCTTCCACCCAACCACCTGTACATGTTGAATGGACTATTACATCTTGTTTATTTGTTTGGTTGTGGTTTTGTGCCATAATTCAAACTATTTCACTCCATTCTAAAATAGAGAAACAAATCAGACTCCCTACCGTCAAGTCTTTGACTCTAAGAGGTCTTGACATATTTTTATTCACCTAAACAATTATCTCTGTGTTTTAATGTAGCTGTTTGTAGCGAGTAAGTTTATAGATGATAAGATGGTACTGTTTCACCATGTTATTTTTTTTCTGCCTTTTAAAAGACTTGATTTTGAATCGGCCCTGTGACAGCTTCTTTTCTTTGTTTAAATTTGTAGCAAGGAAGCGATGGCACAGTTGGTAGTTGAGCAGATAACTTTGTTTTGAGGAATCTGAGCTAGAAATTGTTAAACAAACTTACAACCATAAAAACCAACCTTAGTACAGGCTACAAGTTGGGACATAGCGAGGGCACTGACCGCTATATTTGCTAAGCAACGTGTGAGCTAGAAATTGATTCACTAAATTATAAACTAAGGTCACATTAATATATAAACGTAGCGAGGGCACAGTTGATAGCAGAACCGATTGACATAAAAATTAATAAACTATATAGACCTACCTTTGTACAGGCTACGAGCTGGGACGTAGCAAGAGCACAGTTGGTAGCTGAGCTGATGACTTTGTTTTGCTGAGCTTGATCTTCACAGCTTCCGGCTACGTTCTTGGCTTTCAGAACCATAGCGGCTGTGGCATTGGCTACAGCTTTAGCTAAGGCTAACAACGTATCCTGTTGGATAGAAACAAAAATATTTTTTATTATATAACAGTAATCAAAATGATGGCAAATTCAAGTCTTTAAAAAACAATTATTTCAACTAAACCCACAAGTCACAGAATTCAACAACATTTCTGTTCTGATAAATTTTACACAATGATAGTACTTAAGTATTTATACAGCAGCTAAATTTTAGTTCGCAAGATGTAAAGTTGACTTCTGTTTTTAATACAGCAAAGACAAAAACAAGAGCATACAAATTCTTCAAATGTGACACATTAGAAAAAAAACAGAAAGTGTTATTTTAGAAGTTATACTGTGTTACAGAGAACATAAAATAAGCAAATTGTTGTCTTGATTGAGTTTTATCTACTATAAATAACAAAAGCATGGACAAGATGGATTTTCAACTTCTGGGTATATGGCTAAGACCATTTTCAAGCAATTTAAAAAAACGTTTCAAGGTTTTTCTTAACAGTTAGACCGACGCTTCTAAATGCCGCTTAAAAGGCTTCTATAAATAGATTGTTCGATTGTTTTGTTTTTTTTCAGTACTTAAAAATAAATTTCACTCATGTGACGGTGTGACAGCCCAAAGGATGATGGAAACCACCCTGAACTACCCTGGCAACACAGAAAACAGCAGAGTACATGTACATTAACAGGACGCCAAAACCAATCGCCTACTGTATGCCCCTAGACTCAGAGAGCACCAGGGCACAGGAAGCTTTTGTCCACCTTTAACCACCTGACTTTCAGTTTGAATCGTTTTTAATCCAGCAAAGGAAAACTAAGAAGCAATTTCAAATTATTCAAATGTGATTCATCAGAGAAAAACACTTCAAACTTGGCAATAACTGTTATTACGGAACTGAAACATGTTTATCAAGACAACATTTTTCTCACATACCTGGAACGCTCTATCGAGTTCTTCGTCTGACTCGCCCACGCCTCTCATGACATCATGGCTGGCTTCGCCCACCTTACTGGCAGCTGCCAATAGGTTCTGACGTGGCTGTAAATACAACAGAACAATAATCCGGTGATTAGAATTAATCTTACAAACTATACAACTAAGTTTATGAGGAATCTAATCAATCATAAGGCAGATTGAACAAATAAAAAAATAAAAAATTGGGGATCTGGGTTTAATGCCATACTCTTGGTGATTTCACTCATACTGCCCCAGTCGAATAGGTGAAGAAATGCACCTTCAAGGTCACAGCCATCCAACATAGGGGAAACAGAAAACAGACGCAAAACATGACACCATGACAAAAATAGTGTCTTCTCTATGTCCCTTAGCTCAGAGAACACCAGTGGCCATAAAGCTCTAACCAGCCACCCATCCAAATTTAATATAACTTAGACCTGCCTACCCCCATATCAGAAAATGTGTACAAGTGTCTGAACTTCTGTGTACAATCCAGAAATTTTGCGTACAAAATCAGAAAAAACAATGATGTTATGCTAATTATTATCAAGTTAAAGCACATGTCAACAAGCCAAAGAAGTGGATTAATTATTAACCGAACTATTTTTTTTAAATCACATTTATGGCAACTACAAATACATACCTAAAGATTGGGGGCCCAATTTGTTTTAACTGATTCCTGAATAATTTTTACAATTGTGCATATAGAATCGTGAAGTTTTGAGTACAATTTAGTAACCCATGCGTACAAGTATATTTTAAAAGAGTTTGGTGTACAAAATACACCAAATGTGTACAAGTAGGCAGGTCTGTATAACTACGAAATACATACATGTAAGATCAACAAATCTTATGATAATAATTTTATAACTAATTACAATTATCAATATCTATCATATATTTTACACTTATTTTGGCTTATTTTTTTGCCTTATGTTTTGCCTTATGATAGACGTACTGACCTTGAAAGCGAGTTAATAGAGCTATTTGGATTGAAGTTAAGCCTTATAAGCAAAAAAAAATTCTTGTCTGTATTGTGTACAGACCCCCTAGTTCAC
>JAVFBZ010025962.1:0-11294 GCA_032466195.1 Katharina tunicata
GCATGTGGGCCTTTATGACACAGAAGAGCATGTGGACCTTTATGACACAGTATAGCATGTGGGCCTTTGTGACACAGTATAGCATGTGGGCCTTTGTGACACAGTATAGCATGTTGACCTCTGTGACACAGTAGAACATGTGGGCTTTTATGACACAGTAGAGCGTGTGGACCTGTATGACACGGTAGAACATGTGGGCCTTGATGACACAGTAGAGCATATGGACCTTTATGACACAGTAGACTATGTGGACCTTAATGACACATTAGAGCATGTGGACATTTATGACACAGTAGAGCATGTGGACCTTTGTGACACAGTAGAGCATGTGGACCTTTATGACATAGTAGAAGATGTGGACCTTTATGACACAGTAGATTATGTGGACCTTATGGCACAGTAGAACATGTGGGCCTTTATGACGCAGTAGAGCGTATGGGCTTTTATGACACAGTAGAGCGTATGGGCTTTTATGACACAGTATAACATGTGGACCTTTATGACACAGTACATTGTGTCGGCTTTTGTGACACTGTACAACATGTGGATCTTAAGACACAGTAGAACATGTGGGCCTTTATGACACAGTAGAACATGTGGACCTTTATGACACTGTAGAGAATGTAGACCTGTATGACACAGTAGAGCATGTGGACCTTTATGACACAGTAGAGCATGTGGGCCTTTATGACACAGTAGAGCATGTGGGCCTTTATGACATAGTAGAAGATGAGGACCTTTATGACACAGTAGAGCATGTGGACCGTTATGACACAGTAGAGCATGTGGACCTTTATGACACAGTAGAACAAGTGGACCTTTATGACACAGTAGAGCGTGTGGACCTTTATGAAACAGTAGAGCATGTGGAACTTTATGACACAGTAGACTATGTGGACCTGTATGACACAGTAGAGCATGTGGACCTTTATGACACAGTAGAACAAGTGGACCTTTATGACACAGTAGAGCGTGTGGACCTTTATGAAACAGTAGAGCATGTGGAACTTTATGACACAGTAGACTATGTGGACCTGTATGACACAGTAGAGCATGTGGACCTTTATGACACAGTACAACGTGTGGGCCTTTATGACACAGAGAAGCATGTGGACTTTTATGACACAGTAGACTATGTGGACCTTTATTACACAGTAGAGCATGTGGACATTTATGACACAGTAGAACATGTGGGCTTTTGTCAGACAGTAGAGCATGTGGGCCGTAATGACACAGTAGAACATGTGGACCTTTATGACACAGTAGAGCATGTGGACAAATCACAATTCTCAACAGAATATACTTATTGTTATACGTAGCCCGTCCTAAGCAAATTAATAACAATGTTGTTAACGACCATTGTAAGTATATTATGTTGAGATTTGTAATCATTGCTTGAAAACGGCCTTAGCATGCAGATAGACCGAAACGTCGCTTATCAATATACCCAAAAGTTGAAAATCTATCAAAGTCATGTGTTTGTTACATATTAGCTCTGCCAATAACCGAACGTACAAACATTTCATGCAAGATCACCCAAAATACATCCTTTTAATTTAGTTGGACTTGTTTTTCGAAGCTGGCTTGAAGTGACATCACATTACTTCGTTGAGTTAGTCTCTGTCTATTGTTAAAATATGTCTACACCGCCGTCATGCAAATGAAATATCCTTGAGCGCACTGTTGATAGCGAAATAAGTTTTGAACTCTAAAGACCTATGTATGCTCTATGCCTTTAATGCACTGAACAGGTCAGAAAACGCTTGTCCATCTTACTTGCGCTATATAAAGCATAAGTTACAACTAAGAAACAAACATTCTAATCCGTATAACGAACTTCCATAATTATGTTGCTTGTATTTGTCATTCGTGCATTGGGCCCTACGGCAGTGTGCCTGTGGTTAAAAAGGGAGGTAAGTCTAATATTCATATACTACCTTGCTCATACTAATATATACTATACTAACTAACGATGTACTTAGAATCATGCTATCGTTATTCAATGAGATAAATGACACTGCCAGTTATATGACGGTATACAGTTTTATCTCCCTTTAATGACACAGGCAACTCCCATCGGGTTGAATGGGGATATGGAAATCGCCCGCTTGATTAAATGTCCCTTTGTAAGTAACATAAATGTTATGCTGAGTTTCTCATCTCTTAACTGGGTTACTATCTCCAAACCCCAAAATTAAATTTCCTGATACTTCACACACGTGTTCATGAAAATCTCGTGAAATGCTTCAAACTTCAGTCATGCGATATGGTCATAATCACTTGCATATCTTCTTGTGTTTCTTTCTTGTGTTTATTGACGTATCACCAATGTCAAATTTCGGGCAACGACGCTTCGAGTGAAAAGTGACCATCAGACATTTAGGTTTTTAGTCCACGATTTTCACAGAATAATGGCATGTCCTCGTAAACCGTTAAACATCAATCGAACATTGAAAACAATACTTTTGAAGAAGCTTCCCAAATCGTACGTACTTATAACTGACTATTTAACGCCTTACTCAAGGGTATTTCACTTATGTGACGTCACTGTACTCGAACCTAGTACATGGCCACACTAAAACAAACATAAAATGTGAAGTGTTCTGCTTTGGTAGAAAAATAATGTTACTCCAATGCTAGGTACAGACAGTATGACTTGAAACGCACTACCCATAGTCGTGGTGCGTACGAGCTTACATACCTCTCTCTTTATCTGGTATCATGCTAGAAAGTATCCATTGTGGTGCTTATTGTACTGACCTTCGTAAACTCTTTATGTATTCAATGTAGGCCTACCCACAAATACGCTATATATAAGGAACGAATGTTTAAAGAAAATCGAAAATTCTGTGCGCCAGTTTCCCAAAGCCTTTTTGAACGCGTTGCGACACCATGCCTTTAACACTGGGCGTCATAGTAACTGTGTGTGCTTAAATTTGCACAGGCTTTGTGAAACCTGCCCCAGATGTGACTGGCCCTAATACTGTGCAAGTAAAAGGTGAATTGCCACCATTTGAACTAACTTTAAAGTCGCTCCACCAAGCTATCTTTGGCTTAACTTAAGTGTCATAGATGAACAATATCTTCAGTGCTGGGCACTAAGGCAAAGTGTCACGTCTGATACTTATTATTGCTTCTGGAAAAGTTGTAGATTAAATCAGGTTTCTATACCAGTAAACAACACTTAATCCAACACTCTTCACATTACAAAACACTTTATTTATGTTTTCATATATCAATTCTACATAAAGGTACATATATTTGTACATTCTTAAAGCATGATTTGTTATTGGTGTTGTCTAATATGCACAGATAGCTAACCCAAGCCTTTTGTTCATGCGAGTATTGCCTAACAGGGTAAACCATTTAATTTGATATTTATATAAATAAGTAAACGTACAATAAATTTTATATAAAATTAAAGATATTACAAAAGCATTGCTTGAGAAAAATAGCAAAATATAAAAAAAAATTGAATAAATATAAATATTTAAACAATAATATTTTCATCAAAATAGCATTGAGGAATCGTTCAATTTACATACACATTACTTTCGTGCATAATAATAATAACTTCAGTTAGTTTCATACATTGTACTAATAAGTTTATTTTTTTTATATAGATATTAATAATAACTTATTTTAACTACTGTTATTTTTTGGACATATACAGAGATATAAACGTACGGTTTTGCTCTATCAGCAGATTACGCGCTTATACTTTAATTATTCACAGACCCGTATGCCATGAATTCTTTACATCAATAAATTGTATTTTTGGGGATGAGATTCAGTTTAAAATCTTCTGATGCATTTTCTGTTTTTTACTGCAGTTTTACAGTTTAATTTTGAAGGTTGTATAGAATTAAGCTGCGCTTAGCAACAAATCACGTGACTTCGCATTCTAAAATGTCAAATCAAATACTCTTTTATTATAATAATGTAAGTATTAGGCCTACATTTTAGTTTGAAAATCGTTAGCAATCATGCATTTCGGTAACCTTGTGCGGAAGTAGTAATAAACTAAAACAAACATTCTGGTCTAACTTAGGCCCCTTGTATAATATTCCATCATAATAACAAGGCCTAATTTACGGAAAGGTTAATGAGTTTTTTTTTCGTATTTTGTTTTATTTTGGGAGTTGTAGGCCCATCGTTACGTACAGATGATCGCTCAGTTGGATCAATTAAACAATTTTAATTTGCCTTTTCTTATAAAGAATCTGAAGACAAGAATGTTATTTTTTTTATTAATTTTATAAGCATTTTAAATTTATGTAATATCCGCTGTTTATACTAGTATATATAGTAGTATACTAGTATACTAGTATACTAGTATACTAGTATACAGTATATACTGCAACCAAAGACACCAAAATAGGCACACTGTAGTAGCTCTGTATAAACTATACAACAAACTATAGTTTTGGTTGCTATATCACAAGCTTTCGTTTGCAGTGTGTATCAGTTATTGGTGGAATAATCCTCTTACAGGTCGAGGTTGGAGCTTCCTGTGTCCTGGTTATCTCTGAGCTAAGGGAGATAGGATGCAAAGTTGTCGTGGCGTCCTGTTTCAAGTTATATCCTTTGCCTGTGACGTCCTTGTATATTGAGGTTGTTGTTCAGTGTGACTTCGTTCACCCAATGCAGTCATAAAAGCGAAATTACCTTAGGTACCCGTACGGCTCAAAACCCCAATCAAACAAACACTCTTAAACAGTGACTTGTCAAAAGATTTTGACAGTGTTGGTAATCCTTGTATAGTTTGTGATTGTTTTAGTGGTTTCCAATATTTGGAAATTTTTTACTCAGTCATAGATATTATCCCTAGTATTTTTACATATAGTCACATATTACTCATTCCTCATATCCCCAAACAGTATTAGGCCAACTCTTCCTGATTTTCACAAGGCCGTTTAAGCCGTTCATCTCTATCCTCGTCATTAATATTCGTCCTTCCTTTACATGAGCATTATCAAGTATGATATTAGACTAAGCTTAGAATCCCTGAATATGACCGTGGGCTTCAAGAGAGGCCAATAAGACATACATAATCCAAAGGAAGAAGATCAGTAAGGCAGTGGCGACCTTGGGACCAAATGGGCCGCCCAATTCACCTTTGCCAAACACTGGTAACGTGCGACGAAGGAAGAGAATAACCAAACAAATAACGGCTGCTATGGTGTACAGGACAACACTGAAGCTTAAGCTCCCAGCCGGTACATCGAATGGCTTACCCTGGAACAAAACAAAAACATTTCAAGTTTTCAATTGTATAAGAACGACACTTACATTAAAACATATATGAATAATTAAATAAGTCGATAAAACTTTCTTATCATGCATCTAATTTATCCAGTCCCTCTGTCAGATTTATTGATATGGGAAGAAAAAACCTATACATCTACTAATTTCCGCTAAGTTTTAATTTGTAAGACACCAAATTCATAAGATGGAAATTTGTTAAAAACACAAATTTATAATTAAGCCTTATTCTATTTTGAATAAAATAATTGATATTCAACATAACAATAGTGTACTTGAAGTATACACAGACAACTGGTAAAAAATAGTAGAGTTTCAGACGACACATTGTCCAAAGGGGTGAGATAATCAACAGTTGTTATCTATTCAAATGATTTTCTTCCACTGCATTTAAAAAGGTGTACAAGGGTTTGTTGTTGCATTTGAGAGAAAATAATTGTATTAACAAAATTGGGGAACAAATTAATTTACAGTTTAATTAAATTTGGCGATGATCCTACCCGTGAACCAACTGCAATTGATATGTCCGAAAAGGTTTGTTACTCTGTATGTTTGAACAAGAAATAAAATATGTCTAAGAACTAACCTGAATTGCCCAGTAAATTGAGGCAATTAACCAGGGTAGCCCCAGGCCCAGGAACACGTTGACAGAGTTACTTCCCGTGACATTCCCCACAGAGCTGTCGGCGGTTCTCTCCATCACAGCAGCGGTCTTACTGGCAAACGTGTCCGGCATACTCGTTCCCAGGGCAACGAATGTTATGGCGGTGACGCTTGCTTTTAGACCAATCAAACAGCCGAATATCGAAGCAAGGTCACCGATAATAGCAGTTAACAGACCAATCACACACAAGGACAGAATGAATGTTAGCCAACCTCCAGCAATTGAAGTAGGGGGAATAAACGCGAACATAACCTAAAACAGAGACACAACAAAGATGAATTTTGTACATGATTATTTAGTTATGAATAAGAATTCCAACACCTCAAAGTTACGGGATCTGAGAAGTTGATGTTAAGACATAGAATCAACAATTCTCATTTATTTTTATGTTTTTTGGAAACCATTGTGGCCACTCACTCGGCTTTGGTCGAGTACACGAGCAATCGGCAAAATCTCGCGTGATTTCTCGTTATTTCGCTGTCATCACTAAGCTCGGCAGTGGTAGGTGTATGAATATGTCTCAAAATTATACATTTTGTTCACCGGAAGCCTATTTACTGCCGTATGGACAATGAACACGTTAGAAAATATAAGGTAATCGAACGAATTTCATATGGCTTCAGATACACAATATTTAGTTTATGAGTAAATTATGTTTTGAATGTAAAACAAATAGAAACTGTTGAATCTGTCTAGTTTGCAGTTTTGCTCACAGGCTGCGAACAGGCTCCGGCCAAAATGGCGATAATCGTATCACGTCCGAGATGATGTACGCAGTACATTCGATGACTTACGAGTGAGTATGCGAGTGGTGACTATAGGCCTCCGTATTTTCATGTGTCTGGCCGCACTTAATGCTTGCTTGCGTGTAAGAAACTTTATGAAATAAGCTTTAAGAAGTCAAAGGGTGTATGTCAATTATGATCGATACTAACCTTCCAGAAAAACGTCATAAAGTGCATGATGTAGTCAAACCATGTTGCTTCATCTACGTCACCACCATTGACGTTCATGGCGTCATGGAATTGATCCCCCCATGACCCAGTGTCCAATCTAAGAACGTCCAAGCTGGCCACGGTCATATTAACAATCCGGCTAACGAGTCCATTAAATTCTAGAATCATGAAACAATGCCCAATAATAGCCTTTAGAACGAAATATATGTTTCTAACATCAAATAAATAAGTAAACAACCAAAAAAACAAAATATCAAATATATTAATTAAGTAATTCATTAATTAATAAAAAAAAATTAATTCCATTTCCATTATATATTGAACGTTTTCTTTTAGTTAATTTTGGGAAGTGTACCAGTTACTACATTGATTCATTTAGTATGGTAATCATTTCAAATGTCTTTTCAACGTATCGATATTTTAAATTGGCTGTATACTTTCTCTGTATGTCCCAAACCAATGGTTACAAGCTTCAAGTGCTACAGATTTAGATAAAAAGCAATGTTTGTATAAAAGATAAAATACAGGTATATTTCAAATTTAGCCTCGGGCAGAATGAATCTTTCCAGTGAATACCTGAGCTGGATACTCTCTGGCTAAGGCCAGTATGTTTCGATTTAAATGCTTTCATACAAAGCACTGGTTGAACAGTATCTTTTCAACAGAGTATATATTTGAATTGACTTCAGATTATTTGGTTGTGTGTTAGAGTAACTGTCTTCTGGGATAGACCGCCGTCATATATGTGAAATATTCTTGTACACGGTGTAAAAAAAAAACAACAATATTTTAAAGTTATAGGGCGAATTATGGCCGATTAATAGTTGCATTCATAGACTGATTCATAACGTACCTTCGTCGTTAACAATGGTGACAATGGTTCGAGTCAGTCTGCCCATCTCAGCGCCACCTGTAGTATCCGACAACTCAATCTGAAAACTGTCATCTCTCTCTGCTTGCTAAAATTGAATGAAAGATCGATTTACGATTTACTCATCATTGATTGGTTGATTAATCCATACATTTGTATGACTGATTGGCTGACTGGCTTTTGGTTTGTTTTTAGAGTGTGGTGACACTTATATGCAGTGGCTCACGCTTCAGCGGCCTTATCAAACATTTCCGAGCGACTCAAACCAAGAAGGAACCACGTTAATCGCACTGGTGTTAGGAACATACCAGCTTACAATATAACCTGGTGCTCTCTGAGCTAACGGGCATCAGGAAGCAAATTTTTGTGGTTTCCTGTTTTTCGACCTATGAATGTACTGTGCTATCATCTGTGTTACCAGTATCATGTTGGGTGTCTTCCTTTACCCATTGGTCTGGCATGCCGTCTGAATAATGGTAGAACCTTGAGTACGGCGTAATACCCCAAACAAACAACTTACAAAATGTAGACACGGACCTATTTTCATGACCAAGTAAATTGTACATCTACGTAAGCCTTTTTGGTATTTTATTCTCTATGTATCTATCGGTTTTGATTAATTATTATAACATTGACAAGCTACGCTTGTAAAGAATTTTATTAACTAACAACTATAATTTACTTAAAACAAATCAACAGCAATAATCATTTTTCTCTGAAATATTATGCATTCTTCACTATACCACATACCTACAGTGGGGTTTTAATTTCAAATTGTAACTGTCACTTTGTATGTCTGCTTACGTTAATGCTGATATAATTATTGAGATCATTATACTATACATTACATCGCCATTTCGTACAAGATAAATTAATAAAGCGTTTCTAAAATTTATATTAAATTCTACATGGTTTAATGAAATCATAACGCAAAATACCATTTCGGCTTTTCTTGCCTAAAAGTATAAAATGGTTGCATGCATGTTATTAATAGGGCACCAACAGTATTATTAACGTATTGGAATTGCATGTACGGAATACTTTACTTTTAATTTATTCACTTCGTTGGATGTACTACTTGAAACATCGTCATTCAACGTCTAGAATGAACAAACATATTCATCGTTTGTCATGATGATTACAAGTATATTCTACTCATTTCTATAATCACGCTTGGTATTGGGTCTCGATGTTCACTGGTTAGTTTGTCTGTTGGCTAATGTTGAAGCCAAAAAACTGCTCAGCATTTTCATAGAATTGTGAGTCAATAAGATGGGTCAGGGTATAGGTGGAATAAAGGGGATTGTATGTGCCATCATGTTGGCTCGTTTTAGCACGATAACTCACGGATAAAATCGAGTCAGTTTTCAGACTGTGAAATGCTCCATGAAGGGTAAAATAAGAATATAAGTAAAACTATAAACTCTGTTATCAAAGCGTGACGAAAATGTACCTGTGTTGTTATAATTGGAATTTCCACCATTTTGTTCGTCTCTCCGTTTGAAAATTCTAAGAGACCTTCTCCACCTTTGAAATGCTTTCCGTCAACGGCAGACATGTTCTTTGTCTTCCATTTTATAGACACGTGACCGTCTGCGCCATTGAAACGTCTGACAGGGATAAGGGCTTTCCTGCTACTTTCCTTGATAACGTACGAGGGAGATCCAAATTCCAATTTACCGGGTTCTGAAAAGAATCACATGAGATCATAGGAAAGAGGACTTATGATATGAAAACACTGGCTAAGTGTATGACACTAGAATGCTTTGTTTAAAAATACAATTTTCTTATTCGTAAAATGTATAAGAAGAAAATTATCAAAACTGTCAGGTTGGTCAGCTTACGGATGCGAAAGACAAGGACTCCAAAGACAATAACTTGGCTAAAATTCTGCATGCGAATGCTACAAGGGAGCTTCCTGTTTCTTGGTGCTTTCTAAGGCTTAGCCTTACCCAAAAGCCGATCCAGCCGAGGTCACCTATGCGTCGATTTCTAGCAATGTGTGATGTGACTATTTGTTGCCATTGGCATCATAGGAGGTTTCCTCGTCTTAACGGTCTAGCGCGACTTCATATGAACGAAATAAGCATTAAAACATCAATCAAACAAATAAATAAAACATTTCTGGCTGAAAATGTCCTGATTGCTCTCTACATACCATCGTCGTCAATAATGGTGACTTGGTTGATTGAGATGCTGCCGACAACAGTTTCAGAGTCTTTGGGTAACGAGAGCTTAACGAAGAAAAACTCTTCGGGTTCCCACTCATAATCGTCAATGATCTCAACATAGACCTCCTTCAGTCTCTCATTGACAGCGAATATCAGTTCTTGTTTTAGCGGCTTGTAATCCTCATTCGCTAGGGCCGTCCCGTCGATAGTTTCAACCCTGTTAATACACATCGAAGAAAAGAGAGTGTCATTATTAACAAGTCCTGTCTGTTTTACAGTCTTGACTTTATAGAAAGATCTAAGTTGTTACCAATTAAGAATAACTCGAGGAGAAATCCCCCGCATACCAGTTCCAGTGTTTTTTTTTTATGGATTTGTAACAGCAATATTTCTTGACTGCCAAAACAGGCAGGCCTATATTTAAAGACGCTATTTTAAAACAACTCGGAGTGACGTCGGTACATCAGAGTTTGTCTGAGATGTGACAGCAGATTGACACATTTCCAATTAAAATTTCTGGCAGAATTTTCAGGGTTTTTTTAAACTTTTACCAGGCTTTTAAACTACTTTTACCTTCAAATCTGGGGATAGACTTAACGGAATACCTCTAACTTTTACTTTTTGATGAAAATATATATAATTCATGTGAATCTGTGAAAACCCAAAATACAGAATATTTGGGTGCGTATGTGACTTTAAGGAGTGTAATAGTGAGATATCCAAAGTGTTAGTCTATGCGATCGGAATGCCACGTTTACGAGGGAAGGACTTTCCGTTTCAAATATAAATGCCACCGTTTCAGTTGAATTCCGTCACAGATGGACTCAATATATTTCCGTTGTTTATAAAAAGCTTAAAACATCTATTGGTACTGTTTATTTGTTTGCCACAGGACTAGTTATATTACACACTTACGTGACAGTCACTGGTACATCCATCTTTCCATAGCGTTTGACACCGACTCTAACCTTCTTGTCACTTTCCAGGACCGCACATGAAGCGGCCGTAAATTCTACCACGGGTTTGGTTCCCCCTTCACCCAGATCCAGGCGAATCAGTTTGGCTAATGGGGAATTTTTCTCATCTTCTGTCATGCGTACTTCACTGTGGAGCTAATGAAAACATCAAGCGTAATCATTTAAAGTAAAGGAGATGCTACACAGACGAAGCACAATCTTCAAGGGGCTGTTTCACAAGCCTTCCCAAATTTACACTCACAGATTTATATATTTGTCTATTAAATTTATTTAGTTACAGCGAGATTGACACCTTTGTAGACTGTAAAATCCCAAAAATCTACACTAGACAGGCTAATAGTAGCTTGAAGTTGAATATTTGGATCATGTTGATTTAAAGTAGAGATAAAG
>JAVFBZ010025973.1:0-11294 GCA_032466195.1 Katharina tunicata
TGAATTTTGGTTCAGAGGTTGTGAAAAGATTTCTCAAAAGAATAACACTAAACTTAAACTTCTGCATTGTTTAGTTTTTATATTATGTCGTTGCAAACATGTGGTATCGTTTCTTTTGGACACTAGTTTAGATAGCCAGTTATAGTAGTCCATCATGTCAGCCTGGTAGTTGTGTATTCCACCTTAGCTGTTATATTCAATAATTATGATTACCTACCCACTGCAATAAACTCATTGAGGTTTGACAAGATGTCAAATGTAAAATTTCATTATTACAAATTTAATAATTATACTGGAGTACACATGCCACAAATGCAACCAATCTACAGCTGTAAGTATATTGGAAGGTGCTATTCTTGATGTGTTCCGATAGATTTATTTTGTGTTTATTTTAATCAAAGTTTGAGCAGGACAGACAAGAAATTCTACTGGGATTGTTCTAAGAAAAACATATTTAAAAACAAATTAAAAAAATAAATTATCCTGTGATACTTATTGAAAGGAAGTATACACTAAAGGTAATCGTTATGTACAGCTCCATTTTTCCTTGTTACAACTGTTCCAGCAGGGAGTTGCAGTGGTGAGAGCTGTGCCAGACCTGGTGCTCTCTGAGCTAAATGAGGTATTTGGAAGACAATCTGCTGTGCCATTATTCACCATGTGTGTTAATCGTTCATCATCCTCGTTTGTTAGTAAACGCAAGATTAGTTTCATTCCCTGGCTGCAGACATTTGGCATAAATAGTCCGAATTGAAGAGTTTCACCCCAATCTAAACAAACCAAAGACTATTCCCTGCACTGACATGAGGACATTACCTGAAATTTGGTGGATCCCAATCCCTTTTCAGTAAAATAATTGGCATAGAAGTTCTTGTACATGTAGAACTAATTCAAGGCAGAGCATACTTTCGAGATTGATTGTTATTGGCGTACAAAGTTTCTTGTGGTTTTCCAGTTATCGTCAGCAATGTAAAGTCGTAATTTTAGTGAAATACATCGTATTAATTTGTCCCTTATCTAACAATTGAAACAAATCCTACAGTAGGTGGGAAAAACAACTTCTGGAAGTGTAATTTTTCTACAATTTCACCTCATAATTCTACAGTTCGTAACACATCCAAACTGATAATGAAGGTAATTCATTCTGAGTGCGTTTTTTTGTAATAGGATGAGATTTTATCAGACATTCAGATAACCGCTGCCTTGGTGCACCTCCGCACCTCTTTTCAGTCTGTCAAGCTTCATAAAGCAGCAGCAAATCTTCACTAGAAATGCTATCGTCAGATTGGACTCTTGCCTTACCAAGTGTTGTTTGTTGTTTGCATTACTTCTTTAGTCCTAAAGCTGCGATGTAATTAAATTTATTCTGAATATATCTGCTTGACAACTTTCAATTCTTATGGAAGGAGTTAGTGAGAAAAACTCTGAACATCTGAAAAGTTCTGTTTGCCCACAGCCCCAACTGTGAGTTGCTGGTTGATGTAATTATATGCAGGTCATTCACCCATGGCCCTAATCTGGTAAGGCGAGATGTCACTTCATCACCCTTGTTATGATTCAAAGAAATTACTTCATATTGACATTATTAATAATATAATACTAATAGGCCTATCATATGATATATGATTGTTCAGTGATATATTTACAAATCTATATGCTTGTCAAAATTTGTTTAATGTGTATTAATGTAGCTTTCACTGTGAATTATTGGATATTATAACTTATACAAAGTTGTTATAGATTAAAACTATTCAGAGCTTCTTAAAGACCATACACTATAAAACTACACCAAAATAACCACCAAACCAGTCATGTCCATTACACTGTATCTGTCTTGTAGAATTTCACCCATCCAGATTTCCTTCAAATTTGTTGTTGCCGACTAAATGATGGAGCACAGGGTCTTTGGCTAAGGCCTTGGTTGACAGCGATACCCTAAATCACCTATAATTTCAACCAGGAATCAGTTAATCGGTGTCACCTTTTTGTAAGTTGTGAAAGTAGGATAGCATGTAAACAAACACATTTATGTTTTCTGTCAAACCCTGTATCTCCCCAACAGCAACATTGTCATCTGACAGCCATATGTTATTTCACAGTCAATTACATGGCTTCCAAAGTTATAATTTATGGCTGAAATTTTAGGGTATTTACCTGTATGCCCCAGTGTTTGTTAATCTTAAATGTAGGTAGGTCTCCAAACTGTATCAACATGAAATGGGGGCACTCCCTTTTATTAACTCATATCTTCACACAATCTTGTACATGTAATTACAGATTTTTAGTCATGCATACATGTATCATCCATAATAACAGTTGACCACATACATATATGTATTGTCATTTGTCACTGGTAACCTTAATATCAGCGATCAAATCTTTCCTCTAATTTTTGGTGTTCTTGTAAGAGATTGGAAAGATGCTCACTTGTTTCAATATATAAGGGAAGATTTGGAACCCAAGTTGAGTGGATACCCATCATACCCTGTCTTTGGAAACAAAATAGCCATGAGTTTATCTTCAAAAAGCACTAATGTTTGTTGAGAGCACATTATTTTTGCCATAGTTCGCCCGCAGTGAGGTGTTTATGGTCTAGAATTTTTGTTTGTGTACTGTACAAAATAGTTTAGTATATTCTCAATCTTGGTTCAGCGAACAAACAACAAACACAAATTTTATATAGGACAGCTTTTTACACTTGTAAAGCACATTTATGCTCATTTAACCTACATGTATGAATATTCCCTGTGTGGTAACAATCACTATAGTGAGTACTGTGTGGCTTAATGAGTTGGAGCGTGATAATGAAAATAACTGATGTGTAGCTAATGAACCAGTCAAGTTTAAATGGAGCAAAACGCAACTACACTGTACCGTACCTCCATTTGTCAATCAAATGGAAGTTGTTTGTCATATAAGAATTTTTTTTTTTTTTAATGGTTGGCCAATTCGCAGATTTTATGTTCTCGAGAATGCACGTTCCAATTTGTTCACAGGAAATAGCATGGATAAGAATTCCAATGAAAAAACAAACAGTACTTGTAGATGGTTGACATGGTGTGTTCTGGAGTTCTCCATTGAAGGGCCAGACATGTGTGTTGTTTCACACTGTTGATTACAAGTTTTGTTTTTGCTTATGTTGTGTTTCCTGTTCTTGAGCAGTGTAACAGTAGTAATCCTGGTATACTCTGATTGTTCACTTACAAGTGGTTAGTGGGTGGCTTCAGGTCCCTGGTGGTATACTCTGATTGTTGACTTACAAGTGGTTAGTTGGTGGCTTCTGGTCCCTGGTGGTATACTCTGATTGTTCACTTACAAGTGGTTAATGGGTGGCTTCTGGTCGCTGGTGGCATAATCTGATTGTTCAGTTACAAGTGGTTAGTGGGTGGCTTCTGGTCCCTGGTGGTATACTCTGATTGTTCACGTACAAGTGGTAAAAGGGTTGCTTCTGGTCGCTGGTGGTATAATCTGATTGTTCATTTACAAGTGGTTATTGGGTGGCTTCTGGTCACTGGTGGTATACTCTGATTGTTCACTTACAAGTGGTTAGTGGGTGGCTTCTGGTCCTTGGTGGTATACTCTGATTGTTTACTTACAAGTGGTTAGTTGGTGACTTCTGGTCTCTGGTGGTATACTCTGATTGTTCATCTACAAGTGGTTAGTTGGTGGCTTCTGGTCGCTGGTGGTATACTCTGATTGTTCATTTACAAGTGGTTAGTGGGTGGCTTCTGGTCGCTGGTGGTATACTCTGATTGTTCACTGACAAGTGGTTAGTGGGTGGCTTCTGGTTGCTGGTGGTATACTCTAAGGGGCATCAGGAAGCCGTTTGTTTGTGATGTCCTGACTGCCCCTTCTTGTAAATCTCCTGTGTTGTTTGTTGCCAGTGACATTGAGGGTTGTTTCTTTCACCCATGGGTTGAGTTAAACCTTAAGTATGATTAAACCCTTATCAAAACAAGAAAAAAAAGTTTATTCTCTATATAGTGAAAAGTACACGATTTACAAGTGGAACGTTATCAGGGATGGGCAGGAGTCTTATTCTATTGTGTGTCCTTTGTTGTTTACAAAACCGGAAAACATTTTATTTCTGCAGGAAATATAACTGACTGGTTTTTTGTGGTGCTGTTATACACATTAGTCATTCCAATTATTGCACAATTCAATCCCTTTTACAATAGGTTTGTTTATATGTCAAAATTGAACTATCTTAACTTTATGCAATGTAGAATAACATGTATGTACAATTGTACATCATGGTCACGAATGTACAAGTACTTATTATTCATATAATATGTGGGGGGAAAAAAGACAATAAGTTATGTCATCATACTTTAATTGCAACCAACAGATACATGTACATGAACCGAATGCATGATCAGTATTCATGTCTCACTCAGATTCACGGTTAATCAAGCTCTGGTTTGTATTATGAAGTTTATTTATTCAACCATTTACTTGTACATTTGTATGTAATCATATCGTAATTTAAATTTGACCTTACTCATAAAACCATGAGAAAATCACCTGTGTTCTCAGATAAAGGAATTTAATATCTTTCAGTGCGTATGCTGACTATTTCTCTAGTCCAACTTTTAATAGTTTGACTTTTAAGAAAACCAGTAACTTGGACATATGAGTTACATTTTTTTGTTACGTTCGACCTTTTTGGCAAATCGCTGTAATAATCTGTTGTCTGTCAAAGGAAATCTGTCAAAAACATGAACCCTGCTTGTTCTCGCTCAGAACCCACTAGTGTGGTGAATTGAGTGCACTTTGGTAAGCCAATTTGTACAAACACAAAAAGAGGCCACACTAGATCTGGACGAATTCCACTGGCATATATTCAAATATTTGCACTCCCCTTCTTGAGTTATGGTAGACCTATTTGTAGCCTACATGTATGCCTGAATTTGTGATTTTAATGTGTTATTTAATCACCACATTTTTAGCCTGTCCCCAGTCCCCACTGTTGACTCATGTAAGTTGTATGATCTATATGGTAACATATATTTACAGAGGTTATACAGAAGTGTACAGGATCTGGAGTCATTCTGACATATTTTGGCAAATTTAGCTTAACAAAATTAAGCAAAAGTGAGATGTGGACACAGTCACTCTGATAATTGATACTTGTATATGTAATATTGTTCCTAAAAGCTTTTGGGGTCATTTGAGGTCAGTGCTTCCCTCTAGGCATTTATAACTTTTAGATATTTATTCAAGAGATCATTTTATGTTAGCCACCACTGTCCCTGTGTTAAACTTGTTTTAAACTGTATAATTCAGAATATATCAAAGGCAGGAGAATTTATATATCTTTTTAAAAAAACTTGAATTACTTTTCTTAATTTTGCAAGTAACAAAGTCATTCATCTTTAATAAACATACATGAATATAACTCTTCTCTTAATAATTGAACAGACCCAACCTCATTCAAGAATAAATTATTATTAATAATGAAAGATGTATTGATTATGGGGTTAATTTTGAGTTATCAGACATATTTAATTATGGTTTTAATGTCTATAGTATACCAGATAATCTATTTAGGCATGTATATTCCAATTTACAGCGTTCAGGACTGTTGGTTAGTCTATCTCTGGATGATATCCTAGGCCAGTTCTCTGATGAATCAATGATCACCATTTAGTTCTGAGCCCAAAAATAACTAAACTTGGCCCAGGCCTGTTCAGGTTCAATGATTTTAGCAGGATAAATTTCCTAAATATTTGAGAATATTTTGAGAATGTGAACGTTTTTTTGAATAGGAAAATGCAGTGTTCTACAAACATGTAATTGAAATTTCTTTTTATTCTTCTAGTATGTCATTCCATTAATGTTGTTTGGACATGTATAAGTATTAACAAGCAGTGCATGAAATATCCAGATCTGTTTTAATTAATCTCTCTCTTTGTAAAAATATATGAATTCTGTACAAATGAATTGAATGTCAATTATAGACAAATGTGAAAAAGTTTGTTCATAGAAATAAAGGAATGAGATAAATTAAAGAGAAAAGATGTTACTTATTAGATATACAATCGCTCTTCATTTTGGTCCACCACTTCAGTGGGTGAAAAAAAATAGCATTAAAACTGCCTGATAACTATTTAATAGCTGTTGATAAAGTGCAATTTTAATATTGCTGAAAGCATAAACACTTTGAAATGCTAGACGAGCAAGAATAATAAGTTTGTAGAAAATATACTGGTACATTAATTAGGTGTGTGTCTGAACAAAGATAGTGAAACGTCATTTCAAGTGATAAAAACTCACCATATATATTAAGATATTAGTAGAAGGCTCTACATGTTCCTTTAATGCCTTTCAATGTTTCTTGTCTATTTCAATTATTGTTGTGAATGTGATAAGCCTAAAGGTTATAGATAAATTAGTTTTAATTTGAATAGGCTTAGTTTTCCCAACTCCCAAGATAACTCTTTTTCTTTAAAGTATAAAAGTAAAAAGAAAGTTTTATTTTCTGTCCGCAAGTCAAGCTCTGTATATGTTTTAATAATTTAAAAGGAGCAGGAATGTAGTGAAAGTAGGTACATACATGTATAGGATGTCTCATCATGCCAGTTATAATATGTAAACTGTATTACACTCCAGAAAATTCCCCATGGATCCATTAATCTAACAAAAATTAGGCCAGGTGCAGTATATTTGACTAGGATGTAAATAAACACATAAAGTTCAGTTGGCTTGTCAAACAATCTTTCAATAATCTTTGCAGGTAAACATTGAACAAGCAAACTGTACAGGTTATGTTACCTTACACCAGTGCTGGTGTCAGTTGTCCAGAATGAATTGGTGATCATGGTCAGTCAACCAAGATGGGGGTTGTCTTGCCTCACCTATTATGATAATAGTCTATACGACGTGTATTGTGTAAATTGTTCAAAATGTGATATTGAAAGGGGGATGGGATATGAGGAAAAAAAAAAACATTCACTGTTTTGTCGTAATCAATTTTTTTTTAAAAATGAAGGTAATCCTATTTAATTCGTAAAACTTTTTTACCTGTCAAATCCTGCTTCTGAGAAATAATGACTATTCTACAAAAACTATGTACATAAAGATCATACACTCTGCAAAGGATAGTAACAAGACAAGTCTATATGGATTACAACTTCTGCTTTATTATTGTGCAACGTTTTAATGTCAAGAACTTGCTTGAGAACAATATTAGTATTGACATCGAAATGCTGCACAATAACAAAAAAAAGAAGCATAAGCTTCAATCCATATGGACTCATCTTGTTACTTAGTAAGTCCAAACTTTTAATGCCCCACAAAGAATTTATCCACATAACATACACGTAGCCAAAAAATTATGTAAAAATGAATTTATTCAAGCATTTGATGTTTTAACAAATTTTGTTTCTTAGAATATCCTTAATTTGTTTTGAAGCAATCTATTTAAGGACCCTGTAGGTCTAGGCTAGATCTAACCAAGTCTGAAATATTTAATCAAGTGTGTATAGAAAGGAAAATACAGCATTGAATCTGAAATCTGGACAAAAGTTGGAAAAGCTTCAGGTCTATTTAGTCTATGATAATACATGTACATGTAGTATAAATAATTATACATTTGACATGTTTCAATACTAGATAGTGTAAAGTTATGTCACATGTGTGGTGTTTTAAAGTGTCAGTAAATAATGTTTTGACACATGAATAGTTATGAAAGCTGTATGTTGATTGCTGAATCCTGAATCCTGTGTGAATAAATTTCTTGCACTTCTCTGCAACAACAGTTTGTTGTGGGTTTCACTTTCTATTTTGCATACTTAGGTTTTTTCATCCTACATGTACTTATCAGTGCAGGACAGATTGTGAACATGTTTATCTTAAATGTTTTCTCACGCTACAACCCAGTTAATTCCACTCAAAAGTTGTTGATTAGTGTGTGATAATATCACTCGTGATATTATTCAACAGTAAATACATCATTGAGTGATGACGTCACATTTTTTACGTCATCGCCATTGGGATGTCACTGTGATGCGGCGACTTTATATACTTTGTTGCAAAAAAGACGTGCCAGTGCCGCCAGTCTTTTCATGACGTTGTTAGTCCACTTACCCAACAGTGTGCACCTTACCACTGACTCACAGTGTACAGATTATTACACCAAAATCACATCCAAAATACTAAAAATGTGCAGTGTGAGAAAAAGGTTATAAAACGCGTGTTTTACAATGAATATCACTTTCATCTATTAATTTAAATTTTTCTTTGTGTGTTAAATTAAAAGACACACATGTTTTTGATTAACCTCTATTTCCACATTGTTATAAAGATTAGCATAAAAGTAAGAAGAGCGCAATGGAACCTTGGTGGTTTAAAAAGTATAAGAAAATAACTGTTTTCTTTAAAATGATGTCCCAGCTATGATAACCGGAGTCCCCAGAAGAGGGTATTTCTTCAGGTAAGGTTGATGATATTGTTACTTTCATAAAACTGAGACCACCTGAAATCTCCCCATTAGACCTACTGTAATAGTATGAATTAAAGGCTAAATTTAGCTACTTCTAAATAACTCCCAACTGCACAACCTGTTATGACATTCTAGAACCAGAATAACGCTACATAATGAATGTCAGTGTTAGTTGACAGGTACAGGTACGCCAGCCAGTGTCAAATATCCCCATACTTGTACCTATGTATTGTCATGTTACCTGGACTCCTTGGGATGTCACTTATTCATTGTGGTGTTTAGTTTTTAAAGGTAACTGCTTCGCTTCAACATAGGTGAAGCATCCAGGTGGAACCTCGATACAATGTTACATGTACAAGTAACTTAATAGCTACAATAAAAAAGAACTCAATTACTTTACACAATAATGGTGTTTGGAATGTCTAGATTGTAGGTCTTGGTGGGATATAATAGAAAATACTCGGGCTGGAGTAGTGGGAATCTGACCAACATAAACTCTCAAATATGGAGGTCACCACATTTCTGACAAAAAGTGTAAGGCTACCTGTCTTTGTGTTCCGTACTGTCCAGAAAATAGACTAAGAATAAAGATTTGATTTATTTGTGCAGTTCACAGATGCTTAAAATATAAAAGTTAATAAATATCTAATATATACTAAGAGATCATAAGTAATCTTCCTAACTGTATTAAATAAGAGTTTTTGTATACATGCACATACATGTAGATGGCAATGCCCGGACCCCAAAAGACTGAATGAACAAAACCAACAAATCAAAAGTCATTTCTTTTGTCAGAGATCTATAACCATCCTAATACTTTACTTATCAAGAGCTGTGATAGATCTAAATATCCTTCAATAGACCTCCAAAAGACTGTAATAATCTAAGACAACAGATTAAATGTTTTACCACAATATAAATCCTCTAATTGGTGGAGAGATCTGTTTAGCTGATCCACTTTTAGGTGCCCACTCCCTGGCATGTTCTTATAAAAATAAATGTCAGTCATGTCAATGAGTGGCTGACTTACAAGGTCAGACAAAAATAAAATAACAAAATCTAGAGCTCATTACAGACTATACATGTAATTAGGGGCAACATGTGATTCTAATTTTGTCAGAAAACCATGATGCAAAACTACAATTGTACACCAGTTGGTTCACTCACACAAAAAAAAACTATTCCCAACTACATTGTAACTCAAATGGGTTTCTTTATTGTAGTCATTGAGTGAAAAAGTATAGGCTTTGGATTAGTCCTGCCAAGTTGCTATAAAGTCCAGTATCAAACATTCTCAGCAGGTGGCTGACTAGAACATGTAACCTTGTGTTCTTAGAGCAAAGGGGCCACAGGAAGCTGATTTCTTCTTGTGTCCAGTTTTGTGTCCTGTAAATTTTCTGTTTATTGGCAGAAGCATTGAGGGTAGTGTCCTTCACCCGTTTGACTGGCATGCCACCATACGAGTGAAAAATCAAACTTGTCTCTTTTATATTTTTATAAAGAGTAATCACACTGGCACAGGGATATCGACTAATTAAAGCCAATAAATAATCTCATGTTCTAGATAAATTCTCAGAGACAAGTTTCTAGATAGACCTGAATCTCGAGTTGTTCTGGATAATCTATAGGCGCATAAATCCAAACCTGTTTATACCATATAGCTCCTATCTAATCTAGTATATGTAGACTTTGGTTACCAGACAAATATATTACACAGGTATGGAATTATGGTGAGGTTTATACAGAGTTATGCAGACCCACAGTAGTTCATATAGACCAAGACCAGAGGCGGAGGTCTGTATAACTCTGTATAGACCTGAATCTCGAGTTGTTCTGGATAATCTATAGGCGCATCTCAAGAAAAGTCAATACATATAATATGTATCTTGTTAAGATAAATATGTGGCTAATACGTCTCTTTTATACATGTACAAAGATCGGAGAATGGAAGGAGATCACCGCCAAAAGTCTATGTGTTTGTGTAACATGCACAAATACTCTTGCTGTGGCCTGGAAGTCCGGTTAAGGAAGAATCCAGTATCTATTTCACCAGCACTGGTTGGAATAATAGAGCATCTGTTTATAAATCCAAATCAATGCGGATGAGTCATATTAAAATAGGCGCGTACCTATCTCAAGATCGACCAGAATAAGAACACTAATGTAATGAAAAGTCATCCTTGTTGTTTGTCGTGCTGTTTCCTCAAAACAGTTGAATTGTCAAAAGTTTACTACCTAATAACTTAAACTTAAACAGAAGATAAAAGTTGTCACAGGGCTGATTCAATCTGAAGTCTGTAAAAGGGGAAAAAAAGTACCATCTAATCATCTATAAACTGACTTCACTACAAACAGTTCCCAGAGAAAACTCTAGGTGAAAAAAACAGTCAATTAAGAGTCAAAAGACTGGACGGTAGGGAGAATGATTTGATTCTCTATTTTAGAATGGTGGCTAAGTCTGTAATGTGGGTAAACCTGCTCTGTGACTAACTCTGTACACATGAGGAGAACATATACCTGGATGAAAACAATTTTCTGAATGATATGGGTGTTTGAGCCAAGTAAAATGTGCAATGGCCCTGCCCAGATTATAAGGAAGCCAGTCTCCTCTGTCTCCATGTTTGTCATGTTACATATAAAGCTGTATGCTATGTCCCTATGTATTTTGGAAATGAATATTAGAAATTATTGCAAAGTGGGAACAGTTTTATTACATATACATGCTTCTCTGACATGACTTTTTAAGTAAGTTGCTATAGTATACACTTACAGGTTACATGTATCTTGTTTGAGTGGCATTTAGAAGCTGGGTAAATTACAAAGACATGACGACTGAGATGGATTTTCAACT
>JAVFBZ010026006.1:0-11294 GCA_032466195.1 Katharina tunicata
TTAAACGGGATATAACAAGCTCAACTGAGCTTTACTCCCTCCAATGTATTTGTTATATTGGTGAATAAATCAAATCAAATCCGATCAAACAGCCTTCGGTTCTACTATAACGTTGCAGAAAGATGTACTTCATTTCAGCAATCAACAATGGGATGACGTTAGTTGACGTAATGAATTATTCCACGTATTAACGGCACGTTGGTCCGAACTCATCTGGTTTGAAATTTGCTATGAACATTAGGCAAAATGTTATGTTTTATGTTTGCCGTCGAATTACAATAAGAATATTACACATATACGTTATAATGCCGTTAAATATTTATAATGTTCCCCACTTCACAGTGTAATATCCTCTTATAATCAGTCTGTCGACGAAACGTTAGTGTCACAGAATCCTGTCAAATTATAATAATCAGATGAATTGTGTTTATTCTCGTATATAACTTCTGTTTCCGAATCTTTGTGGATTCCTTGCTCCAGGTCTACTTTAAGCGTTTTGGGCAAATCGAACAAACTGGTGTTTGAGTTCGACTCCTGGGGAATTTCTTCTCGTGAAGCACATTTCGCTTCAAATCCATCGTCGATCTTGTCTTGGATTAAATTCATGGATGTGGGATTAACGTCATACAAATCGTTGTACGTATTTTGGTTGTCTTTGTGCAAAACGTATTTGTCAACAGGGTTCGTCTTCAAATTGCAGACATCCAAAACATTATACGTTTCATAGTCTTGAATCTGACCATCTATGCTTGTCGCAGAGCTACCAGTTTCATCGGCCTGTGAGTTGCCCTTTGCATCCTTTGGTTCGGTTTTTTGTTTATTTTCAGGGATCTTGTGGTTGGAGTAATCAACAGATAAAACATTTTCTCTTTTGTTTAGGTTACTGTGAGGTTTGTTAGCACGAGAGATTCCCATGGAAACATGGTTGATATTCGCCATCTTGAAAGAAAGTGCTGAGTCATTGTTTGTGCCTTTGGAAATCACGTTCTCGTAAGAAACGTTATTTGCTAAAGTTTTTTCCGAGTTTTTAGCCTGTTCATCCCCAGATTTCTGTGAAATTTGCTTCCTTCTGAAAGAATAGGAAAAACTGATGATAGAAGAACTGTCAGTCTGACAAACATATGGGTATAAATTAGTGGAAGGCCTCACTTCCGGTTTTAATAATACGCATAGTATATATGAGAGTTTTCATGCCCCCCCGCCGACTTAATCAACTGACAGATTATCGTAACATCTTTTAAATGCTTTGATTTATTAAATCATTTGATTGTCACAATGGTTGTTGGCCTTGTGGTATTTATTTATTTATTTCAGTTTGTAATTCAACAAGAAGCACCTTAATGTAATTACAAAAAAAAAGTAATTTGTAAAATCGATAACGTATCTTCGGTACGGCACAAGACGCCAAAGAAACCATTCCTTAATACAAATTCCTCTTACCTAATAAGAATAAATGTGATTCCCACTACAAGTAACGCTACAACGGCTATTGGAAGACCAATGTATAGCCCGACTAATGAACGAGGACTGGAGCGTTCAAAAGCCCGAGAGCCCAGTTGTGCTGTAACAGACAATGGCATATTATCATCCCGTTATATGACAGAGTTAAACTGTTCATACGTAGAAGCGTACGTGTTTTTCTCCTTATCGTCACTATTTGCAAGGATTTTCAATAAAGTTGCCGGTGACAAACGTGTCTTAAACAATATCTATTTTTCGAGTCGTGGGTTCAAGGTGAAGTTCACCACACCAATTGTTATAACAAAGTTTGTCAACATGAAGTAACTTTAATTAAATTGCAACTGGTGAAGTAAACAAGCGACAAACTAAAAAAAGTGGTTGATGGAAGCTTTATCCACCATGCTGTTCTCTGAGCTCAGGGACACAAGCAAACCGATTTGTTGTCGGCTTATTGTTGAGTCTCAATCTGTATCGTTATTTTCAGGGGTTTTGAGCTTGTTTTCCATCTTCTATTGACCTGGTTTGTCGTCATGTGAGGTAAATATTCAGAAGTACTGCGTAACACCCCATAACACAAAAACAACAACAACATAAAGCAACATGCAGTCATAATACAAGTGGAGTTTCCGTCTGGATTTATCTCGTAACCATGATTACAATGGCATGTATAGTTACCGGGCAGATTAACAAATTCAGAATGATTTCCACAGACTCCAGACGTGGCCACACACTCGTTGGTATCCGTAGAAATATTTAATTAAAAACCCCAAAACAGACATAACTTTAAGAAGCAAGAACAGACTTCCTCAAAACTCCATCCACAACATACGGTAACTGTGCATGAAAATAACTGTGACATTTTCTGTAATTCTAGGTTCGTTTCACCAAACATTTACTCCACCGTGGGTAGGACTACATTTGACTACATATATGCTATATTAATTCAGGGGCCTCTTGCGTTGTATTTATTAATATTCATTTAGAAATAAAAGTTTTCAGATGGAGTTTAATTTGGTTAAATATCAAGGATTATATCGAGGCTGTTCTTGAATTGATATGTTTGTTTGTTTGTTTAGTGTTTAACGCCGTATAACGACTTACTATTTCGCACTGCCGGTGTATAGTGGAAAACCAGGATGAAACCTCGTGAAATTATATGTAAATTGTTCAAATAGGAAGTCGGACACCGCTACCTCAACGGATTCCAGACGGTTGAGTGGTAACAATTATATGACATTACTGGATTGGTCTAAATGCGGTAAATTTGAGGGGAACATAGTACGATCATAACCTAAACTTAATTCGCAAATTGAATTTAAATGTTGAAATTAATCAATGTCTGAAAGTTCTAAAATTGATATGAAAGATAAATTTACGTATTCTACAAGGACAAACTTAAATCTTAATATTTATTCTTTGGAGTTGATTCAAGATTAAGGCCAAATCTTCAGTCCTAGATGCTTTAATCGAGTTTAATCAAAAGAGAAAGTAGAACTTCATGGTTTATTGTCGCCAATTGCATATTACTGGCTAGCTTAATTGTGGAAGGAGAATTCAATAAAACCCAGAAAACCCATGACCTTCTGCTGGTAGTTGGCTGACCAAACCACATACAGTCCAAGAGAGGGCCTGAACTCGCAGACTCAGAGATGAGGAGGGTATGTGGATCAAAAGCGTACACTCTAGACGTGTGCGCTCTTCACCACTCCGCCACGTATTGGTGAAAGACAATATGCCAACTTCACTGAAGCGCCATGTTGAAATCAAAGTGAGGCAAACTGTTCTTATGACATGATATATGACGTGTCACATGGAACATCACGCAAGTTTTCTTCACCATTAACGCAAATCAATAACAGGTCTATATAATCTTGCCATAGCATGATGTGCTTCTAGTTGAACTATAATATCCCGACAAACAGTCACAGCTATAGGAACCCTCTGTATTGTTGCATGATGTGTTCTCTAGATCCTGACATACGTTTCCATCTCTACATTCATCAATATCTGGAAAGATAATTTCGAAAAGTTTACTCAAAGATAAATTTAAGACTTGATACATGGACAGATAAGTTAGAAAGTTTACTTAAAAGATAATTTTAATCTTGACATTTATCAACGCCAGAAGATCAATAAGAACAGATTATTCCAAAACTAAATTGAAATATTGATATCCATCAATGTCCGGAAAAGTTTGTTATTTTATATCAAGGATAAGAATTATTCATCGTTAACCGGAAATATACGTTTATAACATAGAACAAGAAAAATATCATTGTGTACCATAGCATGATGTGTTTCTAGCTGAACTGTTGTATCCCGACAAACAGTCACAGCTATAGGAACCCTCTGTGTTGTTGCAGGATGTATTCTCTAGATCCTGACATACGTTTCCATCTTTACATTCATCAATATCTAGAAAGATAATTTCCAAAAGTTTACTCAAAAGATAAAGTTAAGATTTGATGCATGGGAATATAAGTCCGAAAGTTTACTTAAAACGTGATTATAATCTTGGCATTAATAAATGCCAGGATAATTATTGAGAAAGATTATTCAAGATATATATTGAAATATTGGCACCCATCCATGTCCGGAAATTGTTAGTAAATTTAGTAAAAAACATATCAGAAATAGAACGTTAAATCTTACCACTCGTTTGTGTTCAGAAATACAAGTTCGAAAAGCTTACTGCAAAGGTAAATTCAAATTGCGATATTCGTTCATATTTGGAAATAAAGGACGGAAAGTTATTTTCAAAGATAAATACAAACCTTGACATTAATTGCTGTCTGGAAATTTAACTGAACAAAGTTTACTCCAAATAAAATGCGTGAACAGATAAGATCATTCGACTGCTTCATGTTTCACACATGGCTATGTCAGGTAATTGACGTTCTGTGTTCGTTTGGTTGGTGTTTGGCGCCTTGTTTAAGGTTATTTCACTCACACGACGACGTACCAATCATATATACGGATGAAATCACTAGTGACGTTACTGGAAATAAACGCTTCCAACACATTACGAACGCCTGACTTTCTTGTCTGAGTTACCTTTGCATATAAACCCGCCATGTGTCTGGTAGTATCCTCGGAGACAGTTGCATCGATAAGAGCCGGGTAAGTTCTCGCAAATTTGAGATTGCTGATTACAAGGGGATTGTGGTTGACATTCGTCATCATCTACCGAGCAAGAACAAATTTGATGGAATTTCAGTGTTTTTTTTTTTTAAATGCTTCCACGAAAATTTAAATTGGTTAATGTCTTCTTTCAGAGGCATATATAAGTACAGACACTTAGAATAACGTAAGGGTTCATGGATGTGACTGGACCAGTAGTTCGATGCAGTCTGATCCATGTTTTGTCCGGGGGTAATTTCATAAAACTTCGTTGGAAAATTTTGATAGCAAAATACGTCACCTCAAGTGTGTAAAAGTGTAAGAAGCGACAACTCTGCTAGAGATTGGTACATGACCTTCAAACATAACGTAAAACTAAATAACGTACTAAAGTCACATCAGGAAAAGTGCATTAAAAATGGTATAAGAAAATCACCACAGGCTGTTGGTTGGTCGTTTAATGTTGTATTTAGTTCAAACCATTGTACTATGACGTCGCGTGACAAAATAGTCTCTTCCTTACGCTGCTCATTTAAGGTGGTGCCAAACCGACAAAAAAATGTCGGTGTAAAATTAAAGCCTGATCTAATTTAGTGCATTACACACTTATTTAGCACACATATCATATACCAAAACCTTCTTCGTGTGCCATGTAATACAAAACTGCTATAAACAACTATCCTAATCAAGCCACTTAGCTTATTTGAGAAGAACAAAGGACAACACTGCTGTCAGTAGAAAGTTAAAAAAACCTACTGGAAACTAGCTGGAAAAGAAAGGCTAGAGCTCCCTCTACAAAGAACTTTAACTTACAATTTCATGTTATAAGCTACCAAAGACATTGAAGTGGCCCTTTATTTCCTATGCGTTGGTGCACAAAACGGAAGCTGGAATCCATAATGGAGTATGCTTGACAATTATTCTGTAAACAAATCATCAAATTTGTCTGCAAACAAAAGTACTGATGAGAAATCGAATTATTTTGTCTCATTATCCAGTAGAGTTAAGGTTGGCACGCTTAAGTATGAAGATTGCAAGACAAACAGCTATAATATCATGATGTTTTTTACCCAATCGGTTCAGGATTTCGATATCTTGACAGTTTTAAGCTGAGCTTACATTTCGTAAATTCAGTTTATTTAAATACATTGATATTTAGTTAATTAATTGTTTTATATTTCTAAACGATTTTCAACATATCTCCTTTTAATATATAGCACCAAATTGTCATGTAAACAGATTATTGGTCGAATAGGCTACCTCAAGGTGCACCCCATGTTGAGATGAAATAAGTCCCAGTAAAATGGCTGACCAATGTGTACAAATCAAACAAAATGCCAACTTGAAGAGTCTCCCTACTAAGTTTACAAAGTAATTATTTAAAAAACAAAATAGCCTTCATTGTAGTCCCGAAATCAGAGAATACTTTAATATGTGTTTGAGCTCTTAAGGTTGTCAACAATTGGACTTCTACTGACAGCCGTGTGACCTATTGTTTCAGTGTGTATTACTTTCATTAATTAACAAAATCACTAACAAGTATGATATTTGAATTCAATATTTCTTTAGAAAGATCTTGGTATGTGATATGTGTACTTAATAAGTGTGTTATGCACTAAACTGGACCCGGCTTTTAATTTGAAAGACAGATTTTTTGGTCGGTTTGGCACTACCTTTAACCTGATTTAACTTTTGAACAAACAAGGGGCCAGTTCACAAAGCTTGTGTGAGGTTTCGAACTCTCAGTTTTCGTGACTACACACTACCTTCAACACTGAGCGTCATAGTAAATGAGTGTGCGTACATGTGCGAAGGCTTTGTGAAACCGGTCCCTGCTCTTGCTGCCCAAAGCTGGTTGTTCAAAGCAAGTTGACGTTTCGTTCAAAGAAATTGATGCCACGCCATAACATAAATATAATTTTACGCAACGTAATCTAACTGGTCGTTAAGTTAAAGGGGAAAGGACACGAAAAAACAAACAAGTTACAGTCAAGTTGTAGACCATATCAAGTTGTTACTAAAACTGATGTTACATTTTCTGTTCTGTTATTCGTTTTCCATTGAAAGCCCTTTCAACTAATCAGCAGTTCCTACTTATTACCCCTGTGAACAACCCTGCCATGGAGCTTTGAGCAACCGGCCTCAGAAGACGACCCAGTCGGAATAGGTCATGGGTTTCCGAAGTAAAGCAAGGGCAGTGTGTTCCAATTAAGACGGATGTCCAGTTTACAAGAGCCACCATCTGTCCGTTTAGTTATTTGATATAAATTGATTGTCGCAAGAACTGCTGATTTTACTTTGCAATGAATAACACTGCAATATGGTACATATTTGAAGACAAAACCTGGAGCAATTGAATAAATCGGCTGGCTCGATGGCAGTCTATTTCTGAAAAGATGCGCCTTGACTACTTTCCGTAAACAGTAAAGATGATAAATAAATACATTAAATCAAAAACTTTACCTTTACAAGTGAAGGCGTCGGATTTTATATATCCAATATTACAATGGCAATTGTAATATACAGTATTTATACAATTCGAGTTATCCGAACAGCCTGCAGTGCCATCTTTACATTCGTCTCTATCTGTTGCGTAAAAATATACAAAAGCAGATAAGAAAAATATTTTTTGGTGGATTATCTTAGCAAGATATAGAAAAAATGGCCTCATGCTCGGGCCACCCTTTTTCGTAAACCTATTGAGGGTTCTGAACCCGGATCTCTTTCTCATGAATGGCTTGTTTTTCAACCAAATTGATTTTTTTTGTTTCGTTTGATCGGGGTTTTACGTTGTTAATAGGATACTTCACTCATAAGACGGCGTGTCATGCAGCCGAACGGTGATGACAACATCACTAAACGATACTGCATGGCAACACTGAAGATACGACAGGGCATTTACAGGAGTAAAAAATACAGGACACCATAATAAATCGGCTACCCTGAAGCCCCTTAGCTCAGAGAGAACAAGGGCACAGGAAGCTCCCTCCCGCCCACCTTCGTCACCAAAAGTGAAGAAAGACTCACGTGCTGCATGAGCCAATGAGTGAATGATTATAGCCTACTGAGTGAATAACTGATGCTTTTACTGAACGCCAGTCTGAATCAATGGACGACTCACAATTATCGAGATTAATTGAACGGTCGAATGATTGATTGAATAAATTGGTGGATGAATGATTAATTGTCTTACCGATACATATTTCATTATCCTTTGACCAAACATATCCTTGTTCACAATCGCAACCATAAGATTCGCCGTTATCAGTTCTGGAAAGCGCACACTTGAAATTTCCCGGGCAATAGTAGTTATTACATTTTACTAATGAAAGGAAAAAAACAACATATACATCAAACATATATGTCTACTTTATTCTTGTTATTACCGCCCTTGTCAATTAGATTATTAGAATTTGTTAATGATCTTTAAAAATATTTTGATTGTTTCCACTTTAAATAAGAACGTACGTGGAACACTAAGCACTACCACACAGTATTAGACATGGATGACTTGAAATGTCATCTTTTAAATCTACAATTTATATTGATTAGAATCAAATCAACATACATTCCCAATAAAAAACCTGAATGTATCAAGGAATATTTCCCCCAAAATCGCCAGCGGAATAGTTGTGATATTTTCCTTATCATAAACTAAATTCTAATAATCTCTTTGTAGTAAGAGTTCCCTACAGAAATATTTCTCCTATGTCGTAAGATTTATGCGATATTTCGATTAAGCTTTATTGTCGGGATATTCTTTGAGGAGGTGCCAAACCCAACAAAAAAATGTCAAAATAAAGCCTGGCCCACTTTAGTGCATTATACACTTATTTAGTACTCGTATCATGTACCAATATCTTCCTCGTATGTAATTTAATAGACAAATGCTACAAACAGCTACCTTAATCAAATAAATTAGCTCATTACGAGAAGAACAATATATCTCACTGCTGTCAGTAGAAAGTTAAAAAAATTACAGGAACCGTACTCGAGACTAGTTAGGAAGGAAAGGTTAGGGCTCCCTCTACAACGAAGGCTTTTTGATATGTCAAACGAATGAGCGGTTTAGCTGATATAGGGTAATATTTATGACACGTGCTTGACTAGGAAGCCGCCATTTCCAAAATGTTGCCTGCATGAGAGATATTTGGAAAGGCATGGCTTATTTTAGCAATCGAACCTTTGCATATACAAAACTAATATATGTATGTAATTATGCTGACGCCTATATTTCTACTTAAATATGAATGCCTGGCACGCAACATACAACCTGTACAAATAACTTACAATTGAAATGAATTTTCAGTCGTGTCACAAATTTCATTTTTTATGCAGCAAAATTTACCAGGCTTTTAATTGTACACACACATTTTTGCTTTGTTTGGCACCGCTTTAAACAGTTAACTTATAGGTGAAGCATCTTTCGACGGCAAATCCGTAGGTTACTGCCAATCGTTGTCTTGAATGAATAGCCGTCCTTGCATTTACAGTCACCTCCTTTGCAATCGTCCTTTTCGGTCCCAATCCCACATCGTTTTCCGTTGCATATCTTCATCTCTGTTTAAAAGTGAACAAGATATAAATATTAAACTCAACAAAGATATTTTTGTTGGATTTTCATCTCGTATTGGGGAACACAGTGCCACTCAAATGTTGGTGCAAACTGGAGATATCGCCTTGCGTGGATTAACACACGAGTGTATATTGAGAAGTTAAAATATTTTATAAATATTACCACCAGATTTATGACTGACCAATAGATCAATTTCACAGAAGGACCATGTTGAAACCAAAGTGAGGCGATCTGCACTATTGACGTGTCAGCTGCAACATCATAATGAGTTTCTTCACTTATGCACACGTAACCGAACGTAATTTAACAGAACAGTACCGATACGCTGACGTCACTAGTACCAAGTCACAACACGTGGGGTCTGAAGATCATATGGCCTAACGTTATTTCGCCACCCCTTCCATTCCCCCTACATACATCTAGTATATTTTTAACCTGGAGAAGGGTATATTCTCTCTGGCCAGAGACAATAGATGGAAGAAACCGGTCACTTCGTCCAATCCGCGGCTAGTAGCCTATGCCGCCATGCTGTTTACATGGACCGTGGGGCCCCCTGTTAGTAGGTAGTCGATGCCGAGCTGTCAAAATGTCATAAATAATGGCTAAGGGAGATAACCGAGGTGAGTCACGATTGCTTCTTGATATCACACTCTGCCGGACACCAAATCAGCGCCACTTACTAGGGGGCGCCACTGTCCATTTTAAATATGGTGCTGGCAAAGTGACCCGTCTCGTCAATCTATATTCTCTGTAGTATATTCAATCTAAGTTCCCTGTACTTTAATGTAGGCTAAATTGTTCAAAATATAATTCAAGTGTTCATTTTGTAATGTCAAGGAAAATCCATTCTAACGTGAGGTCTAACAATAATGGTTAAAAGTTAACATCACTTTAGTATTTAAAGTCGTATACACACAAAATTAGAGGTTTTCCCAAAATTCTGATTGGTCCGAGTAATGAAGTTTGTTTGTTAATTAGAACAGTTACATTTAAATAAAAAAATATTCAATTTGTACAAGGCCTGTAGGAGTGAGTAGAAATCCTGCCCAGAGGGCTTGCCAATGTTTACTCATAAGTTATCCACATATTTGTTGATCCCGCTGAGGAGAACGACTTTATTTGTAACCAGTCAACATTTTGAATCTTGTAAGGGCGGGGGTAGTAACCATTGGAGCATCCTCATTATAAAGTTCTACCAGAATTTTCAGTTTTCAGTTTTTTGATATCATGAAAGTAGAACTTAACCTACAAATATGGGCATGTAATAAACTGTTACATCTTGAAAAAAATATTTATTAGTGCATGGTGTGATTCTGTGAAAACACAAAATACATAACTTTTGTGGGTGTTTGTGACGTTAACGTGTTCATCATTGGAATATCAATTACATGACGATTTTCCATGCCATTCCAATAAATGCAGACGTTGTTAATCCATAATAATGTTGTTGTGAAATCTTGAGTTCTATTTAAAAAAAAAACGTAATGTAAACTCTATGTACATTTATATGTGACGTTTGCCTATTTGATTCAGTTTCATCGGATAAAACAATCCTGAATATCCTGGTCAGTGATGGTTATACTGTATCATTTAAAATTTATTTTAGCATTGTTACTAACCATATGTTTGCTAGTCTCCTAATACATGAATATCAAAACCTTGCACCTAAAACGCTTAAACCTCTCTCACAGAGACCTGTTATAGCGTACAAGCGAACACAACTCTTAAGAACCTACTGGTGCAGACAAAACCTCCATTATATAACGGATAACTCACAACTGATGTTATCCTTACTTTACAGACTAATGGGTTAATCTCTTGGTCTACATATTATTCTTTTACAATTATATCAACAAATATAGATATCTGTGTGTTGTATATATTCACCACATATTCCCTATACCATCCAACTCTAAATACCTTTTCTCGAAACGTCTGTAGTTTACTCGAGATCAAGATCTATCCAGAAACGCGTTTCTTAGAATTTATCTAGAACATGATGATTATTTATCGGTTTTCATTAGTCGATATCCCTGTGACAGTCTTACTACTCTTTACAAATATATATTTTTGTCAAGAGTAATCACACTGGCACAGGGATATCGATTAATTAAAGCCGAGAAATTATCTCATATTC
>JAVFBZ010026017.1:0-11294 GCA_032466195.1 Katharina tunicata
AGAGAATCAAGTCACGTGAAAGAATTTAAATTTGTTCATAGGTTGATTAATCAGGTCAAGCTTCGGCAGCCTCGCTATGACGTTCACAACTTCATTCAAAATGCCTAGTCATTACATACACGGTCTGTCACCCAAGTGAATCAATGGATCGTTTTATACAAATGTAATCGACCTATGAAGAATTTTAAACTCTTTCACGTGACTTGATTCTCTTGTTGCATTGGTCATTTCGGCCTAATGTTATGGGAAATATTTTTATTTTATTTCTTTATTTTCTTTGCTGCTACCTGCTCTATGTCGATTTTTATTGGCGCAGAATGCACTTGAAGTCCTATAGGATAAGTTTGTATACCGCTAATGGGTTAAAAAAAAAACCTGTCATTAAACTAAAGCCGATAATCGTAGGTGACGGACGGTACCGGAGATAGGCGAAGTTGAACTAGAATGGAAGAATACTAGCACTAATATAATGACAGACCATCGTTGTTGTTGTTGTAGTAATATTTCCACAAAAAAGTGCGCTGGCGAATGAATCGTCTAAATTTTACTACCAAATTACTTAAAATTAAACAGAGAAAAAAAGTTGTAATAGTGCCGAATCGATCTGAAAGTCTGTAAAAGGGAGAAAATCAAGTCCGCACTGCGAGACATACCCCATTGCCTGCAGCAAATACGAATCCTATGGCTACAGGCACAAATGTCGAGGTGTTGAGGCATGTGTTAATAATGTGGCGGCAGGCTTTGAAGCATGTATTATTAAAATATGCCTCAAAGCCTTGACATTTGCGACATGTGTGCATTTATAAACTCGCTTTTTAAGAAAACCATGGTAAAATTGAAAATTCAGGCTCCGTTATGCTTTCCTTGTACTAGCAGGTATATATTGCCCAATTTCAGAACAATCCTAACATTATTGACAGAGAAATAGTCCGTTTAGTTTACATCAACAACATTAAGAACAACAAAAGCGCCAACAAGAGAGTGAGTAAGATCTAGACCCCGTTCACCACGGGGTAAAAATAGATAAAATCGTGAAGCAGTACCATCTATTCACATGTAAACTTGCTGGCTACAAAAAGCAAAGAGGGATAACTCTTTCTGGTGAACAACTTGATGGCCAGTCAATACCTTAGAGTCAAAGACTCAACGGTGGGAGACTGATTTGATTCTCTATTTTAGAAGGCTAACCGATGATATTCTTAATTCCCGCCATGTGACCAGGCCGCGGCTATACCATAGTGCTCACTCACTGCTTTCAATAATTTTGTATTATGTTGGGTAAGGTCTTCCATTATGACGATGGTAGATCCTTTTAATACCTTTCTTTTCCTTATACAGTCAATTTTGTGCCTTCGGGCTACGAATTTAACAATAACGCCCCTTGGTCTAGCCTCACAGTCGGGCTTGCATGGTCCTAATCTGTGACAGATACTTATATCGGTAGAAAGAATATTTAAATCATGTTTGGCATTGAGCAGCGAAACAACTTTGTCTGTACTTTCTTCGCTTGTTTCTGTTTTAACATCCGTACCAATACCGTATATTCTAATACTTTCTAGGCGGCCATGTTGCTCTAGGTCATTGTATATCCTGATTTCTAATTTCCATTCTCTTTGTTTAAGTCAGGAAATTTCGTCTTTTCTCGCGCTCTATGCTTATTTCTTTCATGTCTGATCTCAAGACATCGTTTTCTTTTTCGATTTCAAATATTCTTGCTTCTGTTAAGTATGTTGGTAAGTTTAGTGAAAATGTTAGTTTCAGTGTGTTCCATTTGTTCAGCAAGTTTAGCGATGGTTACAACGTTTTCTAGTTTAGACATAATAAGTGCCAGTTGGATCTGCAGAGCCGGTACATTAATCTCACCTTGAACAGTCATCATAACGTTAACTGCACGGCTTGTTTCGTTGTCTTTACCCGCTTTGGGGGATTTTTCTTTTTGTCGGTAGACAATTTTTTTTACAGTTTTGACAATTCGCTTCGTTCTAACTGTGGCAGTTTGGTGGTTAGAATTACCCACATTTACCGGGCACGAACAGTTTTGTCAAAACATCTTGAGGCTTGACTGGTGTTCGTCACTAGGGAGTTTCAAGTATCGGCTGTTGGTAGGTGACAATGTAACCAGATAATGTACCAGTATTCAAGCACAGATACCATTACACAATTTCCAGACTAGTGTAACGTTATTACGGTCCACTAAATTGTGGGCAGCAATATGGCATATACGTTTCGCTTTTTCTTTTAATCTTATAATGACGGTTATTTAAGCTTTTACAACGGATAGGATTGCAGTCCGCCACTTGTCATTTTGTTAGTGGACTTACACTGCGAAATCCGCATTATGCATTTCGCACGCAAGTATTTTTTGCAAGCTAATAGAGAGTGAAATTATGATAATCTTCTTTAGACTTCTATAAACTTATATCGGAAAAAGTTGCGGAAGAGCACACATTTCAAAAAAGGTTGTGTCAGTAATAATCCTGTCTCCTTTACCTCTTCCTAATTATCAACAGATCTTAGGCGAGGCATTGCTGCTATATTTAACCGCGTAAAAATCCATTAAATCTATATCACACAACAGAATATACGTCCACCTTGTTCTGCATGCATTCCGTGATTTGTGCGAGCTGTATAAAGAGAAGTCATTAATTTGTAGACAAGTTTGACCGGAAGCGAAAGTAAGCCTTTTTAAATAGCTTGATTATGACCTCCGGAAACCATCTTGTTGCAGTGAATTATTTTTTGTTGAATTACTGCGTTCAAAGAGGGTCCAAGTGAGCGATCCATGTAATAACACTGTATGCTGACTTCTGGTCATCTAGAAGTCGAACAGAATGTGCACAGATCCAAGGAAGGTCAGACATGAAGTAAAATAAATAAAGGTGACCTTTTATAAAAAAAATGTATATCGAAATACATTCTCCAACCCCAACCGTAGCCTTAAAAATCTCATAGGCATCAACATAGAATTCTGACATATTTGATAGAGACTGAAAACGTCTGGTCTTTTGCAAACACAAATGAACATTCATTAAGCTGAAAAACTGACCATATCATTATTCTCTGAGTTAAAATAGGGCACTTGTAGGCTGTAGATTGGGTGAGGTCTCTTTCTCGACACGCTTCCAGTATGATCTGTACCTCCTCGAAAATTATAAAATTTTAATCTTTCTTATGCGGATTTCTGTTTGTCAATCATAAATCACGGAATGAATTGCTTGAATAAGTAGGATAAGTGTCACCTTTTTGAAAATATTATCTGTTTCGCTGTATCATTTGTATACCTTCCAAAGTTTCAGGGTAATTCTTTTTTATAATGAGGATCTGTTGTCACGGGTATCAATATACAAGATCGAAACAGATGGAATTAATGCAACGAAATATTTACTACCTCATACATTTTTAATGCCTTATCTACTTGAAATGCCCTTTAAAATGGAAGGATTTTAAATAGGTATTTTGACAAAATCTCTCAAATTTTCTGTTTCAGTGTTCCAAGACGTGCATGTGATGATATTTTTTGGGATTGGATTTTTGATGACATTTCTCAAGCGCTATGGCTTCTCCAGTGTTGGTTTAAACCTCCTCCTTGCCGCCTTTGTTGTACAATGGGGAACAATCATCCATGGAGTACTAGATCTGGAAAAGGGGAAGTTCTTCCTGGGTGTGGAAAAGTAAGTTCTTTGTCAAGTATCTTAAATTGCGGTTATCCAGTGAGATCCCTGTGTTATAATGGTTATCACTCGAGAAAATCATTTATAAATCAGTAGAGGTCATTGTTATCCATTGTATCAAATGGTGCCAAGGTGAATACGCTTCATCTCGCACTACACGTTCCAATATTCATATGATTTCCAAGATTTTGCAATTGTCTTCAACTGTCCAAAATCCCTGTTTTATCCGTGTTTAACAGGAGCATGTATATTTGCCGGTTATCGACCATTAAACTGCATCAGAGACCCTTTTGTGGCACAAAATGGACACCATCGTTTTAGTTTGCATTTAACATTATCTCCAACATTTATGTTAAAACAGAGTAGATAGGATAACCTGATTACTGTACGTATTATCTGCAGATTAATAGTATGTTTTGGTAGAATTGCATTTTTTTGTAGCACCCTTCCGCATAAAAGTGCTCTTGAAATGAATCGTTTAATTTTTACCACCAACTCACGTAAAATTAAACAGAGATAAAAAGTTATCGAAGGGTCGATTCAATTTGAAGGTAGGGAAAATGTAAATTCATGACTTTACTTGAACATCTTGAATCTAGAAAAAACAACTAAAGTAAAACTTATTTTGACATGAACGATTATTTCACGTAAAGTTCTCTGAAATTTCAGTGTTAAAACGCTACCTGATGAATCGCCTAAACAAATACATGTTCGGAAGTTTAAAGAAATAAACTTTACCTCACGTTTGTCCTTTTTATAGTTGTTTTCTTAACCGTACTACAAAAAGATTAACCTAATTGTTTCAGTTTGTTGACGGCGGATTTCGCAGCAGCCACTGTACTTATTTCTTTTGGAGCGGTTCTTGGAAAGACGAGCCCTCTACAGCTGGTCATCATGGCAACCATTGAAGTGGTCCTGTTCATACTTAACGAAAAAATTGGATTGCAAATTTTAAAGGTTGGTTATCTCAATTAATAACGTAATTACATTTTTAAATGGGCATCTATTCATTATAACACCATTTCACGTTATTCATTTTCTTGACGAGGCGACACCAAAGCGAGAAATAAAGAAATATATGTCAGAAATGCTCACCTCAATTAATTCTTGAAGAATGAAGATTCAAGATTCTTTATTGGTCTCAGACCCATTAATGGACACAGAGACCTATCAAAGTGTAAAAGAAGAACAAATCTATCAAGGACCTCTTTGTTCAGACGAAACTCCCTTCTGTGTCAGACAACCCTTAACTGCCCTCACCTTCAGTTGGTAGACTAATGGGTTTACTACTAACTCTTAACGATACATTTTTCAGGTTGTGCTTATTTTAACCCATACTTAATATCTATGTGTGTTACATAATCGCCACATATTTATCTTCGGAATTTGCATGTTACATGTATTGCCTTTTCTCGAGATGCGCCATTAGGTTATCCAGGTCTATCTAGAAAATTGTCTCTGAGAATTGACCTAGAACATGAGACAATTTAGCGACTTTAACTAGTCGATATCCTTGTGCCAGTGTGATTTCTCTTGACAAAATATATATTGTTACATAATACGAACCACAAAGCAGAGAGAAACTTTACACATTAAAAATATGATCGACAGGATTTTGAATGGCCTCCAACACTACGCCATGCAAATTAAACAGCCAGCTAAAGTATCTGGAATAATATATTGTATATTATAACATTTTTATACTTTTATCAAGAGTAATCACACTGGCACAGAGATATATTTGATACACATAAGCCCCCAACTTGCTTTGTCAACGAATTATGCATTCCAGACAAGGTTTGCTTTAGATAACCCGTGAACAACAAAAGTCTGACACGACGTATTGTACAGTCACATAAATTGCATTACCGTATAAATACAACATCAGCATCAATTGGTCATTTGCATCTTGATAGACAGAACTCCCTGTTGTTGCTATCGAGGAAACCCAGATCCCGATTTAGTAGACGCTGCAATGGTCCGTAAACGTAACCACGTATTTTCAAATATCCTCGACCACTAGCTTATATATATACACATATTTTTTATTTACTCAGCTATACTGTTCATACACTGTATAAATAGACTCGTAATTTCAGGCCGTTGACATCGGAGAATCCATGTTTATCCATGTTTTTGCTGCCTACTTTGGTTTGGCCGTGGCTAGAGTCTTATATAACGAGGACGTAGAACGATCTAAAAAAGAAGGCAGTGTTTACCATTCTGATCTTTTCTCTATGATTGGTAAGTGGGTTTTATTATACCTGGTGCTCACGTTGCTACATTAATAAAGCAAAGTTTTATCGAGTTTTGTATCTCATGGTGGATGATTACGGCCGTAACAACATGGAAAAGGAACTCGGTAGTCCAACCAATAGATCCACGACGCTGCTCAGCTTTTTATTTGCTTGACTGGTATTTTACGCCGTACTCAATGGTTATCCGCTTATATGAAGATTTTGCCTTGCCGGTGATTGGCGGAAAATGGAGAACAAAGATCGTATGAAAACGTCTTTCGAGCTTCGCAGCCAACGGAAACGTGGCTATGTCAGATAAGGTATCTATCTTATTTCAACTCTATCAAGACTTCAGCCAGTTTCTAGTAATGCGTCTTGTCTGTACTGTTGCAGGTACCATATTTCTATGGATTTATTGGCCCAGTTTCAATGGTGGTGGCACATTTGGAGAATCGCGACATAGGGCTCTAATTAACACGTATTTTTCACTGGCATCCTGTACTGTGGTCACTTTCGCTGTCTCATCACTGCTTGACAAAAAGGGGCGGTTTGATATGGTAAATGTTTTTATTGACATTTTTATTATTTTATTTCTCGTTTTAAGTCATATTTACATTTCGAAAGCGTTTTTCTTACCGCACACAAGTTATTGTGGATCAGGTGAGAAGAACAAACAATACTATGGGGTACTTACTGAACAGGGTTTAGCCATTACGATATCGTGAAACCACTGATACCTTAATGTGATGTAATAGGTGACTTCATTTCCGGGTTCAAAACATTTAAAAAGACTCTTCTACCGTTTTATTGGGAGTTGTTTTAAACCCACTCTTTTCCTGCAACCAAGGGTTATCAGTTACAACATTTACAACTAAAATCACAACTTCGGACCCATAGAAAAGAAATTAACATTGCTATAAAGCTAAATGTTTTCCTACATGTACCTACCAGGTGCACGTTCAGAACGCCACATTGGCAGGGGGAGTAGCTGTAGGAACCACTGCCGACTTGATGATTGAACCGTGGGGAGCACTGCTTCTTGGAGGTCTAGCAGGCGCTTTGTCAACTATCGGGTATACGTTTATATCTGTGAGTATGAAAGCTGATAATTCTAAAAATAAACAAGTTTCAATAGAAGGATTTTAATAAAGTGACAGTGACTAAGGATTGTCGTGTTATTTGATTGCGTATCGGAAAATAATTTGATTCCGACATTGCGTTTCCCTTTCGGTGGCAATGACCGAATCCTCTAGCACTTTAGTTGTTTGAAATAAACATTGGTTCTCAGGGCTTAACTTAGCTCAATCTGAAATATGAACAGGGATAGATGCTGTCACGAACAACATCGCCAATGTTGGAGCTCCTGTCAGACAAATGCAGTTTGGTGTAATTTATCTTACCACGTCATTTTGATCAACTTGATTTTCACCTGCACATATAATGCTCTTTGTCGATTACGATGGACTATCGCCATTGCGCCATCGAGCATAGTCATCATATGGTCGCATCATCGCCAGTTTACCATTTTCAGTCACTATAAATAACTTGAAACAATTTTGGTTCAAAATCTTGAAGTGTTATCGACCTTAACTTGAAGTAAGTAAATGCATCCTGTATTTTTTTATATGACAGCCATTCCTAGCATCCAAGCTGAAACTCCACGACACGTGTGGGGTGAACAATCTTCACGGTATGCCGGGTATACTGGCGGCGCTGGCCGGGGCTGTGGCGGCGGCTCTCGCCTCAGAGGACAAATATAGAGACAGGTATCCATCGTTTTTTTCTCTCCACGAAATGGCCATTTTAGCGACAAACGTTTACAAGTTTTACTTTCATATTGAAATGACATGTAAGCCTTTCAACGCGTTGACTTGTGATCTATAATGAAACTGGATGGTCTTGGATCGGTATTGAAACATTATGTTAAGTTTAACCATGTATCTTGTATATAGCGACCTCGTTCCAATTTTTTAAAACTAAATCTTGTGTATAAACAGACGTTGCCGATTTTAAAAACTCTTTTGTTCCTATTGCATGCTGTTGGCGATGGATTTCAAACCATATACCTTTATATAGTCCAATGAATTAAAAGATTGCTCACACATCAAACTTTTTCAATGTTGTAAAATAAAAATAAGATGCTTTTACCACATTGGTACAGTGTTTCGTTTGATATTTATCTTGCAGCCTCTACTCTACGTTCGCTGCCCGAATTCCTGTTGCCAACTCCACTGAGCTGATGGTACTACATAAGACGATGCCGGACCTCCAGGCGGGTCTGGGACGGTCTGCGGTGCTACAAGGAGGTTATCAAATCCTCGCTCTGGTTGTCACACTGGGAATAGCTATCGGAGGAGGTCTCATAACAGGTACCACCGTTATGGCTGTCAAAAATCTATTTTAAAAATATATTAATTTATTAATTAAAATCTGTAGAACCTTTGTGTTTGCTTTTTCCAATTGACCGCTTTCCTGTTGATATAGTCAATATGAATAGTCTGTTTGGAATAAAGTCCATAGAAATAGATTATGTCCTGATAGATTCCACTAAATGTAATTTAATTCAACGAGTGAAGATCTAATTGAACGCAGATCGATATTAGCCTTGGTTAAAAAGCGGGCAAAAACTGATGGGTCTAAATCGGCTCTGATCCGGATCAGAATTATGTTTGTCTTTACACGTCAGAAAGTGATGGACTAAATCTGATCCGGATGGGTAAAAAATATTTAGCATCAGTTTAGTTCATCTACAGGTCAGGTGACGTTATTGGGATTCCGTGAGATATTAAGGTAGTCGTCGCTCCCTCAAACCAATGGCAGTGTTTCAAGATTCTCGTGACGAGATTTTGTTTCACATCCGTGTGATATGATGTTGCGAGAAATTCTACAAAAAAAGTCAAGGCTGAAATTTGTTCATTTCTCCTAAAAGGCTGCACATCTCAAACTGTATTCTTTATATATTTTAGGTTTCATTCTGAAGTTGCCTTTCTTTGACAACCCCAAAGGTAATGGATTATTTGATGACGCTGATTTCTGGCAGCTGCCAGACGATGGATTCCTGCAAGTTGATGACGAGCCGAGTCCCAAAAAAATCTATATTCCAGAAAAAGACGTTGACACTCGAATGTAAGAGCCTGCAACTTCTACAACACTGATGTACACATTGCGTATACAGCAGTTAACATGGGCTATGGGATAATGAGGAAAGGATGAATTATGTCTTACATTAGATGGAATAAAGAACCGTTTTTGGTGATGGAAAAGTGCCACATTAGGGGCCATCCCTAACCAACCTGCACTAATTTATCAGCGACTAAAACAAAATGGTCTGTAACTAAATGGCCGCTGATTCCGGAGGGTAGGTTACAGCTTAACCTGTTGCAATACATGTTGGGTGTCCAAAAGGGTGCCATTCCAAAATGATAACATTTTGTTATGTGACTTTCTCCATATAAACATGACATTCGTCCCTTTCCTATCTAATTTCAGAGGTTTAGTTTGAGCAATGGCTGAGCAGTAACTACGCATATATCCATCCACACGCCTTGGGAAAAGCGATGTGCAGCACTTCACTGTTTATAAACTAACTAGGTGGACCAACAGTTTGTGTTACAAACATACACCTCCAAGGTTTAAGCGAAGAAAACTCATTTCAATGTCAAAGTCATCCATTGTAAGCCACTTTAATAGTCGTCAGAAAGAGAATTGTGTCAGGGGAAAATACATGCAACAGAATTAACAAGTTTATTAACGTTCATTATTTCCCCCCGCTACGCCAGTATGGCAACCATTGCATATTTTACGATATGCAGACCTGTATATGTTGTAAACACGATAACTTGAAATCGTATTCACGTATTAACTACCAACTTAGAATGTAGCTTCCTCCTGTCGATTGTCCACTACACTAATATGGCCGTGAATGTTGTGTATTTTGCAATATTGGTTTATATAGCCTATATGTTTTGAATATCATCACTTTAAAATAAATTAACTGATTATCTTCAAACTTTCTTCAGCTCAGACGATGAATGGGATAGCATGCCAACAAATATTCAAGTCTGAATGTGTGCTGAAAACGATAATGGGGTGTGGGATGATAAACGGTGTGTTGGTTGGGCATACTTTCAATATTGCCTGTATGGTGGGGGGCCTATTTGCATCTTTTGTGTACAGCTTAAAGTGGTCATTAAAGGCTGTGTGTTTATATAGCTATTGGTTATTTCCCTTTTATCAGAGCCCGTGATATGCAGATAGCACACATCTTTGAGGAAATTGATTGATTGATTGTTTATTCACCCAATACACTTCATAACAAATAAAGTAGAAGAATTACATCACGATAAAATAAAGGAATTATTTTTAAATCAAGACATGCGAACTAAACCCTCTGCCGGAAAATCCACATACAAGATAGACCAGAAAGTCATGTCCTCAAATGTCGCAAGTGGGTCATGAATAGGCGGGAAAAAAGCTCAGTGAGCTTGATATATCCCGAAATTTACCGTTTTCAAGTGGAAACAGATATGAGGTGAAATACTTTCAAATAAAACTTTAAGGCAAAACAAAAAACAAAAACGTCCCATTAATCACACCTGTCTAACCGGTACTGACAATTTACGATAAGAGTTCAAGATAAGATTTTAAATTAAGTCACGAAAATAGTTGCCTGTGACATTAATTGTCTTCAATATTATTTTGTCTTTGTTTATTTCCAGCTATGTAGATCTAATATCGGTATTATTCGAATTATATATACGTTGCACGCAGTCCACATGATACTGACATACATTTTACGTCAGTTTTAGTAATATAACATCCATTGCAAATATAAGCAGGTCTCAAGAGGAGGGCGGTGGTGCCAATACATAAAACAAAGCTCAGGAAATTATTTCGAACGTCATTTAACACAATAAGGTCATTTCTACCTGATGTTAAGATAAATAGCTCTATTTTATTCCTTAATTTTCTTTGCTGTTACCTGCTCTGTGTCGATTTTTATTGGCGCGGAATGCACTTTATGTCCTATAGGATATACTTACTCGCTACAAACAGCACACACAGATAACTCTGTCTAGGTGAACATCAATATGGCCAGTCAATACCTTATAGAGTTAAAGACTCCACGGTTTGGCGAATGATTTGATTCTCTATTTTTAAATAGAATGGTTATATGCAGCTTGTTAACATATACAATAAATATCTTTTCTTTTTCTTTTTAGAGTTACGTCCCTTTATATCTAACTTCACCAGGGACCACTCGGAAATGCTCGAATGTAGGCTAACTTGCACACATCACCTTGATAAGGTCATTTATTTTATAAATGACAAGGTCATTATAAATGAACGACAATTTTGGGGGGCATGTAGATAATTTTACATTGAT
>JAVFBZ010026028.1:0-11293 GCA_032466195.1 Katharina tunicata
CCCGCCAAGTTATACTAGTTTTATTGTTTCATTATCCTGTAATTTTGTTCTTGGTGAATAAACAATCAATCAAAAAATCAATCAATACGTGGATTAGTAGTACGTTATCTGTAGATTCATAATTAATTTTTTCGTTCGGTGACAAATTCTATCTTAATACTGATCCCTATCCTGTTCGAATCAGCGGAACGTTTTCTTATTACAGCACCATCTGTTCTACCAAGGCGTGTAGAAGTAAACATCCCCAAATAAATATGTTCTACCAAATCTCTTACGAAATCTTTAACAATCGTTTCATCATTCGGGAAAACATTTTGCCCTTACTCTGACCTTTGCCTTTGCTTCTTTAAATGACCATAGACTTGTAGCCCGATCAACAACAGTAATATCTGCTGTGATAGAGGGTTGTGCTGGGAATTACGAATACAGTAAAGTAACTCGAATTGTACTTCTAGTGGTAGAATTGAAAAGCATCACCGACAAATTAGCATGTTTAAAACTAAAACATTGCTTTGACCATTGGATTAAACAACCGATGGCATATCTAAATTGGAAGACAATTCACAGATTCTTAAATGGTTGCCTGACTTATTACGATTTTGGGACGTATTATCTTCGATTATATAATTCATAATTAACTATAGAGAAAGTGCCATTTCTAGCCAAACTGGGGAGAGAAAATTGGGTAGACATGTTGATGGAACATTTGTTATTAAAGGCTTTATTTGATGATATCAGAGATACGAGACTTTGTGAAGGGCGCGCTGTTATTGATTTTGATGTTCTCAGATCGGTTGTACAATCAGTGTCAAAATGTTTCCAGCTTTTTAATCGAAGAAATACATCCGTGACAAGGTTAAAGTGCGAAGAGAATGTAGCATTCTTTATGTGAAAAAGTAACAAAATGTATGTCCGTATGGGAAACATTCATGTATTCCCACGGCTTTCGTCTACAAATAATAAACATTTACAAAAGGCATTGATATTCAACGGGGACGCCAATAACTGGTGCAGACACATGGATAAATACACGCTTCAAATCTCACAATGGTATCCAATAAAATACTCGCTTTTAGTGTCAGACGACTCAAGGGACAAGAGTTTGAACAGGCATAAAACATTGTGTATTTTCATAAAATATTATAAATTTAGACGCAAAACAGACACCTACCTGCAGGAGAATAAGGAGTAATTCCTCGTCAAATATGGTTAAATGACTGTATGCTACTCCTGGTATCCTTTTCCTGGCGGGCTGTGTTCCAGGTTGAACATGCACAAATCAATTAAAACAAAATCGAGGCTCTCGTATGCTTGTCAGTTAAGGGCAGCACTTATTTGCCCATGTAGCTATCACCTTCGGACCTGCGTTTCAACGAAGAAAGTATTTCCTTGTGGAGATAAAAAGTTATCCTCCTCTACTAGATTTGTCGTTGAGCGCTCTCATACAAGCTGTTCACAAAATATAGTGGGGCAGTTATTTTGAACAGAATAAAACAAATTGTTACTCAGCTCCATGGATTCACAATTTTCACCATAAGCTTAATAATTCTCACTTTTACCAAAATTGTAGCCGTTTTCTGATGGCTGGTAGAACAATCTACACTACTTCCAAGAGAACCTGGACCTAAGCACCACTGATAGAGCGCGTCCAATAACCACTGCAATAGGCTTACAATGTGGGCGAATCATGTAGGCCAGTTACTATTGATCAGTGTTGGTGAGAGCTGAACGTCTGTTTGAAGACAATCGGAATTAGCCTCAGTCCCGAAACAAACATCACCAGACGCTTTAAGTAGACACTCGAGACGCGAAAAGTCAACCATACAACAGCTTGACGGAGCGATAAAACACAACGATAAATGGACAGCCAAATAGACTGTTAAGACAACAAATGCTAGTTAACATGTTCTGTTTCATTTCTTTAAATACATGTTGTACCACGACACAGCTAGCTCCAGTTTGCAGCCCGCCAAGCGATAGCCTAAAAGCGTAGACAAATTAGTGGATTCCAGTTGCCCAAGGAGTTGTCTGAATACTCCGTTTGCTTTCAGATCGTGGGTATATATCCGACTTCACGCAAGCCTGATTTTGTTGTTGTATCTGTCAACAATGCAATAACACGAGAAGGTCGTCCGTTCCAAGTCGTTCTAATTGGTCAATTTATCATATCAGTCAATTGTTGTGAGAGGACTTAATAGACAACTGAGTTGTTGTTATTCCTCGAACACATGTTCACAACGCGTTTCCTGTGAGTAAATGTGCACAACATGTTTCCTGTGAGCACATGTATACAACGTGTTTCCTGGAGCAAATGTGCACAACGTGTTTCCTGTGAGCAAATGTACACAACGTGTTTCGTGGCTGCAAATTTGCACTACGTGTTTCCTGGGAGCACATGTGCACAACGTTTGTACTGAGCGTATATGTGCACAATTTATGTTTATTTTTCTTGTTTTTAATACAAGACAGTGCTTTTGGAAAGTTGTGAAAACAATTTAATCGTATGACAAAAATAGAAGAAAAACGAATACCATCGCATGCCATATAGAAGCTATCTAAAAAAATAGTTAAACCCAATGACCTTTTAGTCTTTACAGAGCGGTTTATGTGTTGCCGTCTAAATTGGATAATCTGGGTTTATTGGAAATTGTTTAGAACAAGAGTATCCCTTTCCTGGCCACTTAATTAGACGTTACAAAACAGCTCTTCTGGGTAATTTCCCGGTCAACTCACCTAATCTAAACATCAGCATTTGTCCAATGATGGATGAATTTGGTTACATGTTATCTATTCAGTTTATTAACACGAACAAATATACTAAACAAAGAATTTCATACAGGTTAGCGCTTCCTGCGTATTTATTGGCGTGTCTTTCTATATACTAAGGCTGTTTAGTTTAATTAGTCATAAACTGGCTTTTAAACTGTGTAAGTACCGTGACTCACGTAAACGTTGCTAATTAATAAAATACGGAACTTGTTATTCATATGGACTTTCTCGCTTAATAACCAGCAACGAAATGTCACTGACGCTATTAATTTAACAATAATTAGGCAGATCATCTTGATGTAAGTTTCTTTAAGCGAAGTGAAGCATTACACATTATTATTTAACATCATGGATCTATTTAAGTCCTTGTTATGAAGACCTGCTAATTACTGTTGTTTACAAACTTTATGTAAAACTACTGAAAGGACGCGTGATCCATTGCAATAACACACAATGTTTGCTTGTATCTATGCGGTGAAAATATTTTGTTGAGCATGTTTTCAGTTTCTTGTAACCTCCAGTATATCGTTCTGTGCTTGAACGCTATAAGGATATCAGCACCGACGAAAGAATGTTTGGGTTGTTTGGGCCACCCTCATCAGTAAAGTGACTGCTGGAGATGGTGTGGGTGGACCGTGATGTTCGTTGGGCACGAATTGTTCATTGTTCCCTGAATTTGTCACCACACTCCGCATTTATAAGTATTCACTTGAAACACTGCGACTGCTACTGATAAAGCGGGCATGTTAGGTATCTTTGGTGGCCTTTCTATGGTCATAGTTTCACTGCTGTCAAGCATTCTTGTATTTATACATGTTTGTTCAGTCAAACAAAATAACAAAGATAGTCAAATAGCATGTCGCTGTTTCATAAATCAGAACTTATTATGAATTTACTTATATTTACTTATATATTTTGAATATATTCTGTATGTACTGTATCATATTGAATTTTACTATATGAATATACATATTGACTTGTAATATGGTGAAATAAATTAAATGAAAGGACACTTGCTTCATTGCAATAACACCAAATGTTTGTTTGTATCTATGAGGAGTAAACAGTTAAAATCCTCACCCATAATCGCAGTGACCGTTACTGCCATTAGAAAACGTCTTCGCCAATTATAAACAAGTAAGAGCAACATTTGTGTCTAGCATTTCTCGGTCACTATCAAGTCTGTCCATTGAAGTTAGAGTTTTATCTTATCCTGTTTTATTTAAGAGAATGTGTACTGGAACTAATTAATATTTTACATTTGAGAGATTATCTAAAACAGCTCGTGTAATGACTGTTGTGAACTAACATGAATTAAATTGATTTGAATATTTGTTTACTTTGCCTACTTTCCAGAAAACCAGTACACTGATTATTGAAATAAAATGAGGTGGTTTTCCATGAGTTCTATGGCAACATGTTAATATTTTCTAGCGTAAGGTTTGAGGACAGCCATCTTCATCCTCACATACACTTATCTCTCAACAGTCTTAAACGCTTGTTTCGTGAAGAGTAAGTTTTATCGCATGACGGCCTTGCTCCCCTCCCCAAAGGTTAATTGTCTGTTTGATTGGAGTTTTACATCGTACTTAAGGTTATTTCACTCAAATGACTGCATGATAGCCAAATGAGTTCGTAGGAAACGAACATGAACGACACTGACAACACAGAACATTTACAGGACAAAAACTGCCCACTACAACAATTCAGCTTCATGAGGCCCCCAGTTCAGAGAGCACCAGGGTACTGAAGGTCCCCGTCCAACCACACCACCCCCTCCGTACCACACGACCCCCTCCGTACCACACGACCCCCTCCTACCACACAAACACAAAATGAAACGAGGACACAAGAGTTGGCTACTGTGATCAGTCAAAAGTCAATATATTATAAGTTGTGAATTAAAAAAATATGTTAAGAAAATCTGGTTTAACTACGCATATTGACTCTCATTAACATGTAATCAACACTATAATGTCCTTTTATGAATTGTCATAGAGAAAAAGCCAAACAAATAGCCGCTTCAGAACAATTGACAGCTGATATTGCAATTTATTGATAATCCTATACTTCTTTTGAGAATAGACTGGCTTGAAAATTTATCAGTTTCTTTTCAATTACACTGAAATAGCTTAGGTAGATTGTCATGTTGGCTCTTTATTGATTCGTGACTATTTCCTGTTTTCGTGTATTTGGCAATCTGTACATGACAGGATATTTTGTGTTAAATAATCGACTGATACGTGCCAGGTAACCGCTATGCCCATTATACAGTATTGTTTTCACGGACCGATTAATTGATCATTCGATGGAGTGATTAACGGTTTGCATGTGTTATAGCAGACATGTCTTAATTCACATCGGCTGTTTATACAAAGACGTTTTATCAGTTGGATCTGTTTGTTTCTATCTGTCACCCAATGAATGATAGTCAATAATAATTAGCCGATGATTCAACGGCTGTTCAAAGTAATTGGGCGGGAAACAAAACGGTGCAAATATGTAGATCGGCCACAGAGTGTAGAAATGTACGACAAAGAGTAGGGAAGCAATAGTTCGTTCGTAGCGGTTAAGATGACAGGGACCGTCAATTGAACGATAGCTAACAACTGTTACATCAGATCATGGCTGGTTTGGGTTCTATAGTAGACATGCTGGTTGTCTTCATTTTATTTTGTCATTTATGACACGAAACTCTGTACGATTTATTTGGACTATTGTCCACATTTTAGGCGGAGTCCTATTTTTGATATGACGTCATGATTTCAAGATGGCGGCGATCACGTGGCACGTCGCCAATAAACCTTATTCATGACGCAGCCATCTTGAAACGAAAACGAGGCTTGGTACGCAAATTCGAAATGTCACTTTTGAGCAACAACTTGGAGAATTTACCCGAGATTACGCAAGCTATGATTGACAGATAGTAAAGTGAGACAGACAACACACCTAGAGCTAAACAACAGAAAGGGTACAGCAATTTCATTGAGGCATATATCGATTATATCGAAGGTAATAAACGTAACAACACCTCAATGTTGTGTCGTTGTTGTTGTTGCACTACTACATAATTACTAGTCCGAGGAGATCAGACGATAGTTTTTGAGTTATTAAATAGGTAGGGTAAAAAGTAACGTCTGAGATCTAATCTTTGGCCTTATTGTACATTTTTGAACAAATACATAAAACATCTCTTAAAAGATTCAATTAAGTGTCACAGCAAACAAAATTGCCAACTACATTGCTTTCATCGTTTTTGCATTTGGCTTTATAAAAACGGATCTCAAAGAAAACGCATTGCAATGTTTTAGATAATCAGGCATGACGACAACCGGTCATTCGATGGACATTACTCTTAATTTTTGTCATCACTCTCCACAGGCTTGTGAGCAAAAAAACCGCATCCTAAAGCCTTTAGGCTCTATTTAAATATATTTATATGTAAAATACACTTTTTCATGTTGCAGTTGAAGAAAGAACTGGGACCACTTTCACATAATATTGTACGACAAAATTTTATCGTACAATAAAATTACGTTAGGTTAATCTTTGGCGTTATTTTAGTGTCGTACGACATTTTGTGGAAGTGGTCCCTGGCTCCTTAATCTAATGAGGACATTTACAGAATATACATGTTCAATTTAAGTGCAAGCAAACATAAACAGAACTACATTTTCATTTCAATAAATAAATCATTTTATTTTATATATTCCAACGAACAATTTACATATCTCTCCCTTTTTTTTAGGTTACCCGTACAAAAGAGTCACCTGATAATTGTTTAAATTGAGGAAGGAACTGTAGATTCATACAAGGCATTTGTGCGGAGGGAAGAGGCTATACATATAAATGGAGAAAGGAGCTATAGATTCACACAAACCATTTCTGCGAAGGACTATCAATACAAATGGAGGAAGGAACTATAGATTCACACAAGACATTTTTGAAGGACTATCAATTAGATGGGAAAGGAACTATGATAGTTATTATGATACAAACATTTTTTGGTTTATCCAAAAATTCTAAACACAGTATATTTGCTGTATTTGACAAAAACATTTTGATAATTGATGGTTAACTAAATGACAATAATCACATTTGATATTACAGGGGTTGATAGAAAGTATATTTACAAGACGCTTAGCTGCTCTTAGATTGAAAACAAAAATCAGATTGACCTGTAAATCGTTCAATATTTACCATTTTTATGGAGAAAATGTTCAATCTGAAGAAAAATTATGTATGTTACAGTTAGAATATGACTTCTATTTACCCCAGATATGATAAACGACAACGTACAGAGTATTATACTCTGATATGCTTGTTTTTATTTGTACTTTTAATAAAAAAACATTGTAACAATAACTAATAGTGAGCAAACACATGGTATAAACACATGAAGGCTAAGTGTCAAATGTCAATCCTCCCAATTTATGTTATGTTACAAATACAATGCATGTGCCAAAACTGACTTTCAACTACATATTAATATTAAAAATGAATTAACATTTCGCTAGTGTTTTTAAGTGTTCTGGTTTTGATAAAGATGGTCTTAGTGACTAATATTTACACTGGATACATAACCAATGGCGTTTTAAAAAGGTAATCTATTTTGTCACACGACAAACAAACATTGGCAATTCAAATGACAGTATTACCTTTCCGTAATCGCAGTTATAGAAACAAGTGGTTCTGTTTATTTGATTGGTGTTTTACACGTTCTTAAGATTATTTCACATGACGGTGGCTATGTAATTAAAGTAAAGTTGGAGTATTTTATTTATCTGTGGTCAGTGTGGTGCAACTATTGAATTGAGGAGAGTAACTCCAGGTGATTATGGCTTTTGCTTAGACTTTACTGTCAATCTGTCATCAATGGGTTGTCCGATATAGACAGGAACAATCAGACCAAATCTAATTGTGGTTTGCAAGTTAAAATTTAAGTGACGTCCAAGAAATAATAATACTGCTAATTGAACTTTAGGAAATGCCAAACCTTACTGCCAAATCTAGTTCAGACAAACCATGTCTAATTTTAAAAAACAACATAAAAAACTGATCTATAAGTGCCAACGAATCCTCTTTCAGTGAACAAAGCCTAATGTTATTCATGTCTGATGCATGCATCTGCATCTGTGTCCATCTTATCATGTTAACTGTACAGATATTAATAATACACATTTCAGTGTCTAACTGTCTGATAATCTTTAAAACCGGTGTAGAAATTAATAGCCTGTGCACCATTAGAAAATCTATCAAGAAAACACACTCTTTGTTGCATTTGTAACAATCTCTCTTCACTGCTCACAAGCTGGGTTATTGTGATCAAGATCTGATGGAGTGAAAGTGTCCCCTCTGCTGATCTTTCAGTTTCCATAATAAAAGAGTCCTCTGCTTGTGACAAGTTGCCAGCTTCCCTGAAAAATCATAAATTTGAAAGTTCTGTTTTTGAAGAATCATTAAGGATACATTGTACATGTAGGACTACTAACAAAAAGCCTATACCTACATGCATGTCATTATGCAGATGTTGGTTCTCTTTTTTAATTTACATGACAAAAACTTGATAACATTCAATTTACTTTCAATATGTCAATATTTCAAAATTCACTGTATATTCTGCACTTAGCGTGCATCACTGGTGCACAGCGGAACACAGCAGTGCAAAGCAGACATTTTGTGTTTGCGTACCAAGCCTCGTTTTGAATAGAAACTGCGCAAGACGTGAATAAGGTCTATTGTGTAAGTTTCTTACACGATAAACTTACTTCCACTGACTAATGCGATACTGGGGTATTGAGAGTGTCGGTAGCTGAAGGAACCAGAAACCGAATAAACTCAGCTATCAAATTGACTACTGACGACAAGTGCTTCAACTGGGACAAAACACTTACATCAGACAGCGAACCAGGAACCGGAAGTGATGAGAGAGACTGTGAACCTTGGGCCGGGCCAACAACAGGAACACTGGACGGCCTGGGGAGACGCACGGAACAGCCACCCTACCGAAAACGGAAGTGGCAGGAACCCCGCGAGGCGGAAACTGAGGGCTAACAGGACCGACAATCTTGGAGGGGTAACCGGAAAGCGAGGGCCTAGCGCTGAGGGAAAACACGAAAGAAGGAGACCGGATTGCGGAACCACAACCACTCGGGACGGCAAAACGGAAGATATAAGATGGCGCTGACCGAAGGTGCCAGAATCCGCAGCCGGAACAGGAAACCCGTCCGAGCAAACTTGGAAGAGGACAGAAGTTGACAGACAAAAATCTGGCCGGCACACGGAAATCCAGGGGAAGCTGAACCTCCTGACCACCTAGCGCCACAGGAGACGGAAAAGGAAGGCCACCAGGACTCTCTCCGGAATTCGTAGGGAAAAACAGGTGACCGGAGCTCGCATAGTGAGCCGACAAAACCGGAACACGTAAGCCAACCGGATATTTATCAACTTCCTGTCTACCTTACACAGCAGGTGACGACACAGGAAGTCCGCGTGTTGCGTAACCACCGGAACCCGGACTGCAGATGACGACTGGATACCGAAACTGAAAGCGGAAATGCAAATAACGACTGGATACCGGAACCGGCAGCTAAAGTGCAGATGACGACTAGATACCGGAACCGGATGCGGAAATGCCGGAAACGGCTGTCGTCTTGGTGGCATCAGAAACTGACCTTACAGGCATAGGAAACTCCGGAACCGCGTCAACAATACTCGTAGAAAGAACACGCCGGCAGGATGCAATGAAATCGTTCACCCTCGGACCAGCTTTGACGTTCACGACAGGGAACGACGACACGTCAGCCCTTTTTGAGGCGGAAATCGTCACAGGCCTAGACAGACGGCCTAAACCGCCCGCTCTGATGTCACTCACCGACAGCGATCTAAAACCTGTAGGAAAAACAGAAATATCGGCACATATCGGCATCTGATCTCCGTCGTACATAAGGCATGGCCACGACAAGACAGCATACCGTGTGACGACCCCGACTAGCTTTATATACGCACAACGAATACACAAATACATGTTAATGAGGAATACTTCTCTTATTTTTAGCAATAGCAAAAACTTACGACCTTCAAGCTTAAGGCTGAAGAAATAATAGGATTTGCGCATGACAGCGCGGTCCGATTACATCGGTCAGGGCCCAGAGGTGGGTTAACGTTTCGATTCTTCAGTATAGCAATTATAATTGCGTAAAAGTTCATTAGTCAGTGGAAGTAAGTTTATTGTGTAAGAAACTCTGAAATGTGGCAAGATTCAGAACCACAATTATAGGTCTACCTGGCGGCATAGACGGTATAGGCCATTTCTCCTGTAATTTGTAAATTTTCGGAAGAAGGTAAAAAAAAAGCCTATATTTAGAATCCGCTCCTGTGAGTAGATAATCCGCTTGCCTGGAAATAAGGATTTTTTAATCCTCTAAAGGAAAGTTGAAATTCATCCCATTTTTCGGCCAAATAGGATTATCTATTTTATTCATAATGGCCAGGGTTACTCAATCGTCGTTCTGCTTCATATATGTAATCCTGCCTTGCCATTATAACCGTAGAAGATCCTTTATCAGCTGGTTTGATAACGATATCTCGATTTTGACGAAGCTTTGAGATAGATTGTATTTCCGATTTTGAGATTATGATGGTTTTTAGTGCTGCCAACTTGCTCAAACTCTGTCCTAAGATTAGCAACACTAGTATTATCTCGGGGTCGGTGGAGCATAACCAGTTTTTCCTGTAAACAATTTCTTCTGCCAATTATAGCTTCTGTGTCCATCTGCTTTAGCCAAAGTGTCTCGACAACCGAACATATAACTTGATTTCTAAATCTTAAATTCTCTATCAGAGTACTTCTTGGAGGACGGGACGAAAGAGAGGCCATTGGTCAAGGAAAGACCTATCTAATGCCATTAACACTGGATATTTACTTAGGGTTACTATACGAGTACCTAAGCCGAAATTGGGGTTGACAAAGCCTTTACACATACCCAGTTTAAATTTAAGTGTTTAAGAATGTATAAGAAATTTGCTGTATTTTCAGTCCAATGAATTTGATCCCGACAAACTCTAAATTAAGACTGATCTAATCTAGGAATTATTTTAAGTCGGGTCATATTGGTAGCTGCAGAGTTAAGGTATCGTAAGGCAAAAATGTCGCTAGCTGGCAATTTTGATGATGACTGCAGTTCAACGAAATACAAAAGGGATTTGAGAAACCGGCTAATAGTTTCTAGCAAATAGTCATCATGTTTCCCGTTTGTGGAATTGGCCAAGGTATTTTCTTGTTGTTTATTCCAACTGAAGATAACAATCTTCGGCTGGGGTCCTTTATAACTTTTAGCAAGAGTTCGAAATGAATTGAATGCCGCACCTGGAAAACATTCTAATAGGATATCAGGGTGGTTCTAAATTAATTCTATATACACTCTTCAAAAAAAGAAACGCATCAGCCAAATATTAATGTAAATTTGATGGTATTCAAGGACGTGTAGATCAGCGGAAAACAAAGATACATGAATGAAATTTT
>JAVFBZ010026038.1:0-11293 GCA_032466195.1 Katharina tunicata
AAGCTTCTAGCAAATTCAGTATGATTGCAACAATAACACAGTTTATGATTATTTCATAAGCATGTATTATGACAATGGTAAATAACAATTGTCTACATGGCATCATTATCAGATTATTCAAAACTTGCAACTTACATCAAGGTGAATGATACTGTTTTAGGTAAGAGGTTAGATTACCATATATGCTAGAACAGTATTAAGTTGAACACAAGTTTAATCTGTGCCATAATACCTATATCTTATTAATAATTACCTGAACAAAGCTATTGTTCTGGGTTAGCCATACAAAATATTGATTAAGATGCATTGAAATGCAATACATTTTTATTTGAAAATATGATGATTCATTGGATATGTCAGTGTGATGCTCAATTAAAAGTAAGCTAAAATGTGAATAAAAATTACAGCCTGATATTAAAAAAAAAAACATTAGCTTATACTGACTGTCTTTTCTCATTAAATCACTGTTAATTAACCACAATGAAAATGAGTTTATAATATCAGTGTTTAAACAAATACTAATAAATGTTTTAGACGGCATAGTTTCCAAAGCACTTGAGCAGAATGCTAGAGTAAAAAATTACACTGTGATTTAACTAGCAGACACTGTTATGGTATTTACTTTTGGAATATAATTTGGGCATCTACTTTCCTACTCATGATGTGGCAAAAAATGTCACAACTTATACAGTCAGGTAGCCTTTAGATATCTATAGATGTTTTTTAACATTGCTTACACTTAAAAAAATGTCTTCTATATTCAAAAATTAATTTCTGACATTTATTGAATATATTCCATAAACTAGTAGGCCTAAATGATAAAAGGAGAGATATAACCATCTGTCTTTAATGCCCAAAGGTAAATGTAGATGAGAGCTATAAATATAAGTTCTTACTTAAGGCAGGCTAAAACTATTTATGGTCTCTTTTCATCCAAAGTGTTTTAACAGTCGATGTCATTGGCTTACACCATTTATACTTTCTCCATTTCCTGGTATGACAAAGAGACACAATATCAGTACTGGTACAGTAAAAGCTAACGAGAGTTACAACAAAAGCTTTAGTGCAAAATACCATAGTTCATGGAGTATCATAGCTAAGCTATTAATACTGGTGCGTGTTGCTCTCTGACCCTATTTAGAGGCATTAGGATGATGATTTGTTTGTGGTGAGCTATGAATGTCTTTTTTGTTGCTAGTATAGTTGAGGGTGATTTCCTTCACCCGTTCGCTTGGCACACCATCATATGATTCAAATTACGTCTGATGATGTAAATCCGCAATTAAACAAGCAAAACAATTAACTAAATATATTTTGATTTGCCTGGGATAGTGTGCGAAGAGGACATGGAGAATGAAATACTTAGCTAAAATGCTATTTAATTTTAAGTTAGAAAAAATGCACAATTATTTTTAAATAAAAAATCAGCTTTAATTTAAGTAGATATAGGTGGGGTTTTTTGGGGTCTCACAGTTAGCTAACATGTCAAGTACCTCTCTTATTTTAATAAAAAAAATATCCTGATATTTATTGGTCCGTCATATAATTTTTTTCAATAAATTAGTTAATGTCATAGCAGTGGTGCTTCTACCACTATCAGCTGACTACAGGTTCATGGTATGAAATACAAGTTCATTTAAGCAGCAGATGGATAGGCCTACTATTCTGCAAAACAAGAATACCAAATCTGCCAGTTCAATCATGTAAAAGAGCTAGTGAGCCTGCACAGCTAGTTATAATATTATTTACCGGTAGTACTTACATTTTCGTGAGGATGTTCGCACAAACAATCCACAAAAAGTCTGTCATTCATTCTTCGTGAAAGCATCCACTCCGTGATACTGCTCCCTCTCTAAACAACCAAGGAAAGGGGAGGCAACTGTTGTGGCCACAAAGTTGTTTTTCAATGAGAGCGACCTCGACTTGATTCAATGGCAACACTTTGTTATGTAACTCGGCTATGTGCTATGAAAATCACACCAGGTTAATAAAGAACCATGTTTTACACATTCTATGTACAATAACACTAGTTAGCTCATTAGGCCTACTGATTTGTTACACTGAAACGTAATCGTTCATTTTTGTTTTCATAACGAAACAAAACGGAAATAAAAATTAATTCGTATTATGAATGAAGCACCCCTTTAACAGGGAATCTCAGTTAATAAGATTATAAAAATAAAAAAAACCCCTTAATAATGTTAATAACATAGGCCTGCCTACTGAGCCCACACGTGTTTCTTTTGTCTGTGCATAATTGTAATGTTTATCCGAAGCCTTTATTTGAATTTTTTATTTAGTAATTGTGATGACACAGAGAATATGTACATGGGGTATAGATGGCTGTCAGCTGGTATGTCGAGCACACACTACGCACTCGAGCAGCTAAGGAGGTTTATAACTGGTGGTCGTTTGGACCTTTGTTCCGATCAAAGCATAGGAATCTGGGATTCGCTATTCGGAAGAAAGTAAGTGCGATATGTATGACATGTTTAATAAAGACAGGCAGATATGTAGACATCATCGAACCTTCCAGCGACAGTCCCAAAACTTTGCCAATCTTATATAGCTCCTGTAACATTTGTGTTGGACGCTTTAAGCAGACTTAATCATAGAAAATAACAATAATTCACAGCGAGGTAAACATAAGTCGCGGGAAATTTTTGTCTGTAACTAATGTCCTTTTTCTGATACTTTTCTTGGTTCACCTCTTTAAATATATGTTAAAACTGTAGCCTACGTGTTCGCAGCTGCAACAAGAACTCTCCTCTTGACCAATCAATAAACCAATCAACCAATCAATCAATCAATCAATCAATCAATCAATCGATCAATCAATCAATCAATCAATCAATCAATCGATCAATCGACAAACCAACCAACCAACCAACCAATCAATCAATCAATCAATCAATCTGAAGATCACGTTTTCTTTATTGTAGGCCGAAAGAACGTCGCGGATTAATATTGGCTGGTATATGTGACACACACACACTCATTGTCAAACTGCGATCCTCCATACCCAGTAGGAAGGAAATGTTGGAGGAGTTCTATAATCTTGGATATCGAAAATTTGTCACTCAGAAAATAAAGTCCTCAGTAATATTAATTAAAGATGCAGTCATGGCGTTTGTTGACGTACCAGATAGACTGACAGTAGAAACTCAACCGAGAGGCAGTAGAATGACAAGCGTGCGGCTTTCCACGGGTATCAAGGCTTTACTTCCCGGTAAGTAAAAGGTCATATAGACCTAAAACTAATCAAGATAACGAGAAGGTTTTACCCTTTAGTGTCATGTAAGCCTTTTGTTTCAAATAATAGGTCTGAAACCTTTATTTACCAAATGTTATCCTATCATTTCCCTGTAAACTCATACTTATTTAGAATCAACCAACGCCACGATGGCACGTGTGATACATGTACCTACCAGATACCTTTGATCACTTCATACTTCATTGTCAAAGATATATTAATTCACGCTAAAATATGTTTTTAAGACTTTTAGGTATTATCCGTCTATCGCTTGATAATATTTTAAATTCACCTTCTAAAAAACGATCAATTATTGGAACTATTGGAGTTCATTCTAAGATCATGAAGATTTTATTGAACATCTTGCAAATGAAATCGTATATTTTATGTACCTATTTGCCATGTATTCTTATGTCTGTTTGTGTATGGTCCGCATGATATGTATATATTATGCCATGTATCACATCTTCTGTCTTACATAAAAGCCTACCTAACCCCACTACTCTATATTGTCCTAACCTACCTATATGTGCTCCTAAACATGTTGTTATTGTGAACTCTGTCCCCTCTTGATTTAGCCGAGATAATATGTACAGGCAATAGCATAACGGCATGTTAAGTTTCTGGCGCGCATTAATCTCGAATGTAACAATTTGAATTTTGGATTTGAATGCGCCAATCAAACAAAACAAGCAAACTAACAAAGATGACGAGATTTGAGGTGGGAGTTGTTCATTAATTTCCTTCTACCCGTAATACAAGTTAAGCATATCAAAGAAAGGAAATCCGACCAGCCAGAGCTTCCAAGTCAAGCAAATGGAAAGAAGTTTATTGTCGGGGTTGGACCTTTACTATTTAATATAACTTTCGCATAACTAGTATATCGACAATCATCAGTTGCTTTCAATTTATTGTTACTAAATAAAGAAGTTGTCACCCATAGAAAAGTGTACTGGTTATTCAATTTATTGTTTTATTTCAGGTTATCATTGTGTGTGCCTTTTCTGGACAGGGGCTTGTCTGTGTATATGTGGGACATTGACAATAAGATGGTTACCAGGTAGGTCATTTACTATCAGATGTTCATTAATATCGTACTAGCAAGGTTTCCCCTACAAGGAATCATCCAAAGAAACAAAATGGATATTTAAAATTAAATTAATGTGCAAAACTTTCGAAGAAAAAGATGGAGTTTATCCTTTAATAGCATTTAAACTCTCTTGTATACTTGTAAACTCATGATTAGCTTTCGACTCATGTTGAACAAATGACTTAACGTTATGTTGCATTTAATAATGTGATTTATGCTGAAGAAGTATATATTATTTTAAAATTATTAAATTAAAACCAGGTGTTTAATGTAGTTATTCATTATTTATCTGTGTTCTTTTCACCTTTCATGGGTTCCCAAATACCTAACCATATTGTTCTTTGTATATTTAACGAAGGTTGCTGGAGCTAGCAATATCATTCAGTCATCACGGATCATGTATGACTATAAATAACAGACTCCTTCATTTGTGTTTAATGCAGGGTCTTACGAGAGGTTCTGCAAGCTATTGCCAAGAAAAAGACAAAAACTAAAGAACCGGAATATCAAGAAAGTAATTGGGTCTAAATATGTGGCGATGAAAGTGCTCAAATCCGGGAAGAACTTTCATTCGTTTCACTTAGTGTCTAAAACAACGGGAATTGGGGTCTTTTTGAAGTGCAATCGTCAACGTACGTCTTCTACCCAGCGCAGGGGATTGGCAAAGGCGTATAAAGCGGTAAATTCATTAAAGCATCGAAATATTATCGGTTTTGTGGATTGGGTTGGTTATGGTATCTACCGTGGTCTGGTGTTAGAGTTTGCGCCTTATGGCAACCTCAAAGACGCCTTTCCACCAGAACTAAGAGACATCTCAATCGTAGACAAGATATCGATTTTTAAGCAGACATTATCAGCTGTGGCTTTCCTACACCAATCTGGTGCCGCACACTTGAACATTCGCCCAGGAAGTGTCCTTGTGTTTGACAAATGGGTGCGCGTCAAACTCTCGGGGTTTTCACATGTCACCAGAATTCAAAAGAGTGGATTTTGTATACGCTACGATCTTCACCAACTTTCCAAACCAGCTGAGGTGGTTGCCGAGGAACCGTATGATGGATTTAAAGCAGACATTTGGGCCTTGGGATCTCTCCTGTTTTACATCGTGGTTGGAGATTTCTTTCAGCGAGAAATAAAATCACCGTTACATAGGACAATACTAAGCGCTTTAAGGGACATTGACGCTTCACAGAAGAGAGTTATTCTAAGCCTATTAGCCCGATTATTATCACATTTACCTTGTCATCGCCCAACATTAGGCGAGACTCAAGATTGCGTTGAATCTCTCAACTTCTCCCGAAATGACAATAAAAGGGGAAAGTGAAACAATATTTGGATATATGGTATAATGTAAAGACTTCTTAGAAAATAGCGTTTGGAGTATTGCAGACTTTATAGTTTATTGTTTAATTTTGTTTTCGCATCGCAGTTGTTTTTTATGAAGTGGCAATCAGAATCATAGCAAAGTATGAGACTCTTATATGTTTCCAAAAGTGCAACACCGTCAAATAAACGTATATATTTTAACGGGATACAGTAAGTTGTTTCTTTCAGTTTGTCTGTGTTGTTTTCATCGGGGTTTCTAAAACTTTCTTTCTGTAAATAGTCGATTCCTCCGAATACAATGAGCCTAATTAATATTGTTTGTTTGGGGTTTTACGACGTACTTAATGTTATTTCTCTTATATGACCGTGTGCCAGCCCAATCGGTGAAGGAAACCATACTACACGACACTGGAAGACAAAGAAGACGTTACAATACACTTGCAGGACCAATAGCATAGCGTTTATTGGAATCGCAAAACTTATATGTAATGTTAAGTCTTTTTTGCCTGGCACAACGTTATAAGTGAAATGAAGGTATTTGATACATTGCAGTTTAACTAACATTAATATTACTCGAGTGAGTGGCAGAAAGGATAACACACGAGATACATAACATTGAGTGGGTTCCACTATTCACGTGAGCAATATAAGTATTCACACTTTTATGTGTAATGTAGATGTTAACCAGCGAGAGCCCGTATTTTAGGATATCATTCGAGTCTGTTAATTTAACATTTTATTAATATTTTATTTGCGCGAAATGTACATGATGTCCTGTAGAATAAGTTTGTCTACATACGATACATGTACTGCCTGCAGCGGGTAATATACCGCTAATGAGCTAACAAAAATTACCAGTCTTTACACAAATGACAATAATCGGAGGGAGCGGAAGGTACTGGAGGTTTACTGTTGATTACTGTGTGATAATATCACTAAGTAAAATGTGATGTTCTATGCGTTATGTTCTTTTTATTATTGATATCGACGGAAAAAGGCATAAAACATCAAACTTCAATGCGTTATATATTTTTTATTATTTATATCGACGAAAAAAAGCATAACAGTTTGAATACCATCATATTACTCACGTTAATGGTGGAAGTTAAAAACTTCATGTCTCATTTCCACTGCTCATTATTAAGCAATATTAATGGTATTCCAACTTCGCTATATAATATCGTCTATATTCTGTATTCATAGACAAAATAGATAAATGCCATAAAAACAGATATTTAAACAAAATATTATTGCATCAAACAAAAGGTAAAGACATCCCCATAAAAAAAAAGGAAAAGAAAGAACAACAAATAATGCATTTTCTCGAAAGGCATAGAAAAATGGATTGCTTTACAGATCTTAGAAAATAAATAAAAAATTGATAAACACACAAAAGTTTTGAACAATCTCTACAAATGGATAAAAGCACCTGTCAGGGAAAAAATATACCATGTGTTTCCCACGTAATTTTTAACATGATAGGCCAAAGTCACGATTCTGAGAAATGATAAACAACACAAGTTGCAATGTATGTTAATAACCTTATTTCAGAATACCCGAAGACTGTTATGTTTTGAGGATATTACACGTGGGTAATAAAAGATGCAATCTGTAACATGGCGTCAAGCGAACTGTTTATTACCAAGAACACATGATTAATTCAGGGGAAATAACTCTAGAAACCATTCTGCATATTTACTTTATAGCATACATAACATTCCACCCTTTTTAGAATAACCGTCAATTACAGTTTTAAAGCAAACAATTGTTCATATAATAATAAAACTGAATATTTAACACGTTTGAAAACATTAGCAATTCGCATAGTCATTGAAACGCAATGAATGCTCATTATCAATAGTCTTGAAAAATCAAATCAGAGCATGATCGTACTTCGATCTTTAAACTATCAATAAACTTGAATTTCCAATCAAAACATTTTTTAACATGAAAGTAATTATTATTACAAGTATAGAATTGACTATAGGGTTTAACAAGTAACCAACAGTTATTCATTTATCTGAGCCAATAATAAAAGTCACAGATCGAAGCGAATAGGCGGTTCGCCTCTATTAGCACGAGTTGGATAACGTGTAGGGGATTTCACAGATTGGTTATCACATGAAGGTTGAGGTTCCTAAACAATGGTTCGGCTGATGTAGATTGTTGTTTAGACACAACAGGCACAGGGTAATTATTCATAGCAGAAGGAACAGCACATGTTTCATGTAACACTGTGTTTGGATCGAATTTAACATTTGTCAGTTTCATTTGATCTGATGCTAGATCGCTAAGTAGCATGACCAACTTGCACCTGGTATGACAATGTGCCAGTTTTAGCACACGCGGTTCCTTTAAGCCATTTTGGACCTTCAAGGTAATTCTGTACTATGACAGATTCACCCACTTTAAATTCACGCATTTTCCCTCCCCTTTTAAGAGATTGATGAGTTTGACGAGCAGACACGTCACGACGCAAATCAAACTGAAACAAATCCAAATGACTGCGTATTAATCTACCATATAACAATACGGATGGTGATTGTCCTGGTAATGAGTGTGGTGAATTCCGGTATTGGAGAAGGAAGCTATCTAACTTTTCTTGTAGTGGAACATGTGTGTCACTATCCGAAGCACGGAGATAATTTTTTTAATGATTGCACAAATCTCTCGGCTAATCCGTTAGTAGCAGGGTGATATGGAGCACTCTTGAAATGATGGATACCATTATTTCTCATAAAGTTGGCAAATTCTACAGAAACAAACTGGGGACCGTTATCACTAACTAATTGCTCTGGTAGCCGCATTCGTGAAAACAATGTACGTAGAAAATCAATGGTTTTCGGAGCTGTTGTAGATTTCATTATTTTCACTTCAGGCCATTTAGTGTAAGAGTCGACGATTATAAATACAACTGATTTTTGAATGGCCCTGCAAAGTCGACATGGACACGTTGCCATGGTCTCTGTGAAAACTCCCAGTGGTGTAATGGCGCAGATTGTGGCTTATTCTGCGTAGACTGGCAACCAACACACGACTTAGCTTTATTGTCAATATCAGAGTCTATACCTGGCCACCATATGTAACTACGGGCTTAGCCGTTCATTTTAACGATACCAACATGTCCACCATGTAAGCTATCTAAGGCTTGTTTTCTAAGCTTGGGCGGAACAACAACTCGCATACCCCAAACTATACAACCATCAGAAATTACAAGTTCTTCTTTTCCCTTGTAGTATGGTTCAAGGTCTGACATAATTTGTTTAGTGTCTATCCAACCTTTCATAACAGACTCGTACACTTGGACAAGTATAGGATCTTTGCTGCTCTCTCTTTTAATATCAGATGTGGGAAGTGGAACTTTGTTTAGGTGGAATGTTGTCTCCACCCTATTTTTACTTTCACAGTCACCCTTGTATACCACACTTAACGGTAAACGAGACATACAGTAAGCATTGAAATGCTCCTTGGTATTGCTTTAAATTGTTTCGTAACGAAAACTAATAAGAAATACAGACCAGCGCTGAATTCGAGCTGCTGAAGTTTATGGTAAAACTCGGAATGAAAATAAATGTAAGAGACTGGTGATCTGTAATTAATGTAAAACTACGACCCTCTGAGTATTGACGAAATCGCTTAAACACCCACACCAAACTAAGCGCTTCTTTTTCTAACTGGCTATAGTCTTGTTCAGCTGAGTTTAATGTGCAGGAAGCGAACGCTATAGGTCTCTCACTGTTATCCTCCATGACATTAGACAGTACGGCACCTAGGCCATACGGCGAAGCATCGGTCGCTACGCGAACTGGTTTCTGTGGGTCATAGTGAACAATGACTGTATCTTAAGCTATCAATTGTTTGATATCATTGAAAGCGCCTTCCTCTTCCGGACCATTTCCATTATATGGTTTCACATAACAGTATATTCAATGGTCGAAGAATCGTAGATAAATCGGGTAAAATTCTCCTGTAGTTGTTTATTAACCCCAACAAAGACTGAAGTTGACTCACATTTGTAGCACTTGGAGGATTGAGCATAGCCTTAGTTTTTTCTTCAGTTTGATCTAGACCCTGGGCATCCATAGCATGGCCGCAGTACTCCACGCGATCCTTCAAGAAAGTACATTCCTTACTATTCAGTTTCAAACCATACCCTTCGAGACGAACAAGCACAGCTTTCAAATTATCTAGATGAGCACGAGTTGTCTCTCCCGTTATTAGAACATCATCTAGATAACACTGAGTACAGGGCAGTTTCTGTAAAACTTATTCCATGGCATTTTGTCATAGGGCTGGAGCTGACGCGACTCCAAAAGCCAAGCGTTTAAAACGGTTTATCCCCTTGTGTGTATTTATTGTTAAATACTCATGTGAATCCTCTTCGGTTTCCATCTGTAAGTAAGCACTTGCTAAATCTAATTTGGTAAATTTTCGACAACCTGACAGGTTTTCGAAAATGTTCTCAATCGACGGTAATGGATATTGAACTATCATTAGCGCAGGATTTACAGTTACTTTAAAATCTCCACACACTCGTACATTTCCAGTTTTTTTTAATAAGAGTGACAATTGGCACTGCCCATTAACTATGTGGCACTTTAAAACTTAGAGTTTAGAGCACAGGACACTGGTCGGTATTTGTGAAATTTCGGCTGAGCATTATCAGCTACAGTTAGTTTTGCCTTAATGTTCTTTAAGGTTCCTAAACCATCAGTAAACAGGCTTGGACGTTGATTTAATATGTCTTTTACTTGTGTCATATTAATAGTTTCATCACTTGTGTGTAATGATTTAAGTTTAGGCCAATCAAGCGTTATTTCACGGAGCCGAGTTCTCCCGAACAATGGTAGATCCCCATTTTTCACAACAAATAGGTCAAGAGTACGTTTCTGGTCATTGTACTCCACACATACCTGTAATAGGCTGTATCACCTCCTTAGTGTAGGTTTCTAGCCTTACACTAGTCTTCTTTAGAGTCAAATCACTAAGGTTACGCTTTTAGTCCCGAAGGCTAATTACCGACACAGCAGAGCCTGTATCTAGTTCCGAGGTAAGTGAACGTCCTGCCACTAACACATCAACACTGATAACATCACTTTTTTTTTTTTTTTAATTTATGGAGAGTTTGATTATCAGGTTTATTATTTCCATGCTTATTTTCCTCATGGACAACCCCTAAATGTTGAATATTCATATTGGTTACCCCATAAAACATAGAGTCAGAGTCGTTATCAGAAAACTCCTGTATCGCATGAACCCTCTTCGGCCTGAATATGTCCCTTTCCCGAACAAGAATAACAGATTGCAGTTTTGTATCTGCAACTATCAGCATAATGCTTCGCATGACAACGAAAACAGCTCCCGAATTTCTTATGATTCTGATAATTCTGTCTGTCGTCTCTGTTGTCGTAATTCTGGATTGTACCTCTGGGATGTTTGAATTTCCTAGCTACTACCACTGCCTCTGTTCACCGCATGAATTTGGTTAGTAGAACTACTGTTACGTGGTGCGGACAAGTCTACAGCGTCTCGCGCTGCTGTTTCCATGGTAAGTAAACGTTTCTGAATAGCCTCAGATGACAACCCACATACTAATTTGTCTCTGAGTGCATCATTGAGAAAGT
>JAVFBZ010026049.1:9359-23206 GCA_032466195.1 Katharina tunicata
GAGTCCAAACGATGCATGAAGTGACAACTGTCCATGTGTGGAATAAAGTTTCTTTTATATTAACATTCAAATTATGTATAAGTTCATTTTCTTGAGAGTCTTGAGAGCTGGGACAGAGACCGAAACGTCGTATCTTAACACACCAGAAGCTGTCGTCCAGAAACATCTTTAACGTTTCTAGCTCAACTTCTAAATGCCACTGAAACAAGTCAATATTTTTGGTCAAAAACAATCTGTATATTTGTTTTCTTTTGACTTGGAAAATATCCATATATTATACACTTAGTATATATTAACAATGGTTTGGACTTTATTGTTTACTGTGGCAAATATGTGATGCAAACTAATACAATTCTAAATCTGATAGTAAAGAGTTTTAGAGTTCGATGTTTTGGCTTTGAGAGCTAACCAAGTTTATCAATTGACGCCTTGCAGCTGATGATAAAATAGCTTTGTATTTTGATGTGTTAATAGAACAAGGGCCAAATAGATCCCTGATTTGACGTTAGAACCAAATCATTTTACTGTTAGACGTTTTAGATGCCACGATAAGATAGCCAACAAAGTCAGTCTATCACTTTATTTTCATCCAGAAACTCGTTGCTAAAAACGTCACATGACTTTTAACAAAACGTGTTTGGACATATTACACCTGTTTCAAATTTATCCCTATTATTCGCTTGTGTCTATTCCCGGCCGCATTTTGCATTTATTGACCTGAAAAAATATTTACCCACAATGTTGGCCTGTCTCCAAAATTCGTGGTAGAAAAATACAAAGGGAGAAGACTGATGAAGTACATGTTTTTGGACGAGGCCCTACGGTGGCCCAAATGCGACTATTCGCAATTTTTTCAATTTTCACCCAGGGGGGAAAGTCACGTGATGTATATAGCCATATTCTATCGCTAAAGATGGCAGGGAATCTCGTTGACGTGGTACGCTTTTGAATAACCCACTTATGCTGAAGCGGAGTTTTCTATATGTTTGAATTTGTTTGAATGCTACAGTAAACTTTACTTCCAATGTTGATTCCAATGACATATAAATATATATATATGTCAGTGGCTAGGTAAAACCAAAATGCTTAACAAGGCGTTTTTAATATCTCGTGACTTCCCTATTTATGGGTAAATAAAATATAGCCTCACCAACAAGGTGTACTTGCGTCCTTTTTTAATCTCTGGAACGAAGCGTTTTGTATCCGACGTCAACCAGCTAGAACAGGGTTTTATATGTCACATGACTTCTCACCTGGGTGGAAATATTATCACGTGGATGGAAATATTATCACCCAGGTGAGAATATTTCCACCCAGGTGAAAATACTTTCCACCCAGGCGATAATATTTCCACCCAGTTGAAAATATTTTCCCCCCAGTTAAAATACTTTCCACCCAGGTGATAAATAAAAAAAAAAAACAAAAAAAAAAAACGCATTTGGGACACCGTAGAGGCCTGATCGTTAAAGATCAAAGGAAAACGTAGAGCGACAATTTATAGACATTGACCAGTGCTAATAGTATGGATAAAAATAATATATACAGAGAGTAAGGTTGTGTTTTCAGCTGCCTCGAGATTTCTTCATTATTGGCAGGGTGGGGTCCTCCTGTGCCCTGTTGCTTTCTGTGTAAGATGGCATCAAGTTTTGTTGTGGTGTACTATTTTTCGTCCTGTAAATGTACTGTGGTGTCTTCTGTGTTGCCTGTGTCCTTCAGGCTGCATTCATTCACTGGTTAGGCTGGCACGTCATCATATGAGTGAAATAACATTAACAAAGTACGGTGTAAAATCTAAATTAAACAAATACATTTTTATTACTTATAGCCGTTTTGCGACAAGTCAACTTGTTGGGTTGCCTGTAAAATAAATATGTTCAGCCACAGCAGATTTGTGGCTGTTGGTATTGACACACACACACATTTACAAGCCAAGATTTTTATTCCGAAGTACTGTAAATTACAACCATTGGCGGACCCAGCATCTATAACCAAAAATGTATGGCTACGCAATTTATTGGCTGGCTTGGAAGTTGTATGCACCAATCAAACGGCGCGTTACCGGAGGAGTCGGTAAGTCGCAATGGCGGCGATTGTCAAAAATGAAATATTGCTGGGCATGTTCCTGGTCTTTTGCAAAACTGGAGGCGGTCCATTTTGTAGGACCGTAATGGATCTGTGTTGGATATCTGTCAAATTTGGAATACTAAATCTCGTATATTTTACATGTTTGTCGGATTGAGTAGTTTTAGGTGATCTCATGTTGATTTTATTAAGTTGTAAAAGCATATCTGGTTGTTTGAACAATAATTTTAACAAGGGGAGTTAACTCGAACCTTGATCATTTTATTCAACCGAGGGTGCCAGTTTCTACATGCGTTCTCCGCCAATGGTTGTAATTTAGAGTACCTAGGAATAAAACCTTGGTTAGCGAAGATGTTGTGAGTAACAACGGGCCTGCGTTTCGACTGAAATTTGTGGATTTAAATGCCCGTTAAGATATCAAAGTACCAAATTGTTATTCATCCGTTTGAAAATTGTGAAAACCCAATAAAGCGGATATTGTAAATTTTTGTGTACATCAAACTGTTCTAGACGACATCTAACTTGTTGTTGGAGATGAATGTTTGCAACACTTTAAGCTTCATTATTGGCAAGCACAAAGCTATTTGCTTACTTAATCGCAGGTAGTTGCATGGGAACCTCCTGTGCCCTGGTGCTCTCTGGGCCAAGGGACACAGGAAGTCGATTTGTTGTGGTTTCCGGTTTTGTAAACTTGAATGTTCTGTAAATGTTTCGAGATGCAATCTGTGTTGCCAGTGTTGTTTACGGTGGTTTCCTTCACCGACTGGTCTGGCACGCCCTCATGTGAGTAAAATGACCGTAAGTACGGCGTAAAGCCCAACCAATCAATCAATCAATCATACTTAATTCATCAATAATATACTCCAGAACATGTTGCGATTGCGATCTTTTTTTTTATTAACAAACAAGTATAGTATTTATTTCTTTTTATTTTATTTATCAATCATAATTCAAATTGCTTAAATATTTACTAAATATATCTCACAAACAATCAACGTGATTTAAGAAAATGATTTATAAACAAATATTTATACCATTAAAACAGAGCACAGCTGTAAAAGGATTTGGGAAAAATATATTAGTTCTTTCAACTTGTTCAATGTCTTCTGTCCTGTGATAGAACTATATCCACTTGTCTAAAAGTAGCATTAAAGGCCTGTTTATACTGAACGAGAACGCGACCACGATTGTCGCATTGGATCGCCTAACTACAATATTAATGAAGTCGTTCATACTGAAAGCGAAGGAGAACGCGGTCAAAATTTTGTTCGCGCGGTAAACCGCAACGAAGCGATTTTTTGGGAAAAGTTCGCGCGAACAAATTTCATCAGCCAATCAGAGAGCGTGTTTAGAGGGCATGTTTTAGGCGACCTCTGAACCAGTTCACCCTCTCACACGGCCTCGTCATGACAGAAGGTATGACAGAACAGTTAATTTTGGAAATACAGAAAAAGCCAATGCTTTATGCCAAAAGTCGTCGGGACTTCAAAGACATTTAAAAAAAAACAAATATGGAGAGATATAGCAAAATCTGTTGAATTGTGATGATATTCACCATATGTAGGACGTCTCTGGAAGACTTCGTGTACTGATTAATATACGCCTGTGTTGTTTTAGTTTTCCTTTTTTTATTTAAAAAGTATATTGCTAACACGTCGTTCTCGCTGTCTAATGATGTATAGCCCGTCATGATCAGAACTTGAATGTATTTTGTTTCGTGTTTTATATAGCATACATTTGCTCACTAGAGAGCGTAATTAAGACAATTTCTGTTTGAATTTGTCAGAAGGAATATGACTACTGCGACTTTCTGCGCGAATCGCCGTTTCCAGTATGAACGTTGATTCGCACGGAAAGTTGCGCAGAAATTCGCAGTTGTCGCGTTCGTGTTCAGTATAAACAGGCCTTTACTGCGTGATTTTTTATGTCTCAGTTATGTCTCGAATTTGAACATAATTATGAGTCAAAATATTTATGTCGTTTTGTGTCCAAAATTTAGTTAAAGAGACAAACCCTCTTCTATCCAATGAAATTATCGATATCTAACAAAAATTCTTTCGATCGTCAACGTACTTCAATGTAAACACCTCTGTGACAAAATCAGAGTGAATAAAGCACATGTATACAGAACTGAACATTTAGTCAACAGTTTAAACTTTAAACAACTGACGGGCAGAAAATATACTTTGTGACAAACAAAAGCGTTGGATAAATAATGGCCAACATATCATGACTACATTTTACTTTGTGAGTAATTGGATTACTTCGTTTATTTTTGTTTGTGGGTGTGAGACAAATTCTTTCCACGCGCGTAAAAAACTAATCTACATAATCGTGGTATATGCCCGTGACCTTAGTCGCTGTATTCATTCCCTTATAACTTTTATGACAAACTAAATCACGAGTATACACATGAAGTCACAGGGGATGGTCCATTCCATTTCATCGTGACCAAGAAAATGTACACTATGTAACATTTGACACTTTTGCGAACTTCTGTACCAGTCCTTTTGCTAATCTCCTGTTCTGTGTAATTTGCATTTGGCAAACTTTTTTTATTGAAAACAAGTCCATGTAAAGCACCTTTACGTCCCAAATTTTTTCAGCAAAAGAAATAGAAAGATCCTTGTAGCAATACGAAACATTTAACCCGAGGAACGTTGATCCGAATCGAATGTATTTCTTCACTGGCGGTAGAAGCACGCTGATAATAGATCACGGTCAATAACAGCCCTTCTGCTGATAACAATTTTATTAACTATAAGAAACATTCCTAAATCTTCCAACAGCGAACTTCCGGTCAGGACACCAAGCTGTAAAAAGAAAGAGAAACCGACGTTAAATTTAATGTTTGTATCCGCTGTAAATTAGACAAAGCTGAATCACAACTTTTTTATCGACTGTTTATCGTCCTTGATTACGGCGATAACAACTAGCCAAGGTTTCATACAATAACCTCGCTCTCCTTTATGACTTTGTCCTCGTGTTATATGAACCAAGGGATAACAGGAAGTCGATTTTTTTGTAGTATCCTGTTTTTGCTCTGTAAATGTATGGTGGTATCTTCTATGTTGCCGGCGTCGCTGAGGGTGGTTTCCTTCGCCACGAGGCTGACAAGCAGTCATAAAAGTGAAATAACCATAAGTTCTGCGTATAACCCCAATCAATGAATCAATCAATCGTCCTTCGTTATGCCTTTCGTGTTTAAAGGGGAAGTAAACAAAAACACAAAGTCATAGTTAAATTGGAGACCCTACCAAGTTGTTAATAAAACTGCTAATACATTATTTGTAGGATGACTCGTTTTCCGTTAAAGTCATTTAAATGGAACTACTGTGAGTAAACCGTATGGTGGACTGTTTGTGTCATGATTTATCGATGTATTTCTTGCAGATAAAAATAATAAAAATTACTCAAAATTTAACCCTAGCAAATCGGAAACTCTACAAAAGTACAGAAAAGTTATAAATCTTAGGAAAGCAAAATTTTCTTTCTCTTCATTTATACAAAAATATACATTTACATAAGCGATATGACCACTACAACAAATATAGCATGAAGATCCCACCATACATTTTACTAACAGTAGTTCAATTAAAGTTGCTTTCAGTGGAAAACGAGTAATACTACGAAAATGTAATAGCAGTTTTAGTAACAAGTTGGTATGATCAATAATTTGACCATGATTTTTTTTGTTTCCTTCCCCTTTAAGGTTGTCGGTGAAAGTTGCAAAACCGCACAACCTCGTAAAAAACAACAAGAGCCTCCATAATAGAAATATTTATACAAATAAAGCCGACTCGAACCTATACCGGGTACATTGATGGAGACTCAGCCTTCAAACTCTCTATCAAATGAGCAACGGTGAGTTTCCTCGAGTCGCAATTCACACTTTCTTCAATTTACATTAGTTCCACCAATAATAATGGTACACAAGTTGTACAACTCCGATAAAGGACAGACTCGTTTTGACTGAATTTATCGGCGTTACTATGTCATCGTCAGCAGTAATGCTATGATGATATTTGACTGAAAATGTCGACTGCTGACGATGGAATAATAAAGATGAAATATTCACTTTAAATAAGTCTTTCCTTGTTTGAAGTTGCACTACTGGTGTCTTATATCGTTACTTACCATCCACTTTTGGCTGCTATGGAATCTTTTTCTCCGAGAACCCTCAGTAAGAATTCCCCCTCGTGATCGAGATCTGAGCAGTAAGGCACAATAAAATAGTTCCCTGGAAGTAGGTCGAGTCGAGTAGAGATTTCTCGTGAGTCTCCTTTAGAATCTTGCCTAGCAACCATCAGTAGTTTGGATAGACTTCTCTTCTCGTCTTTGTCAGGGTTCTTTGTCTGTAATACCAAACACCAACAACATCGACGTAAATAATATTCGTATAAAGAAAAATCAGCGAAAGGACATAGACCTGCCTATTTAAACGCTTCTTCAGTAATTATACAACAACAACATAAAGAAAGATAATAGTGGTACAAATAATAACCAAAGAATCGGACAAGATCCCGCCTATTTGAAATACTGAAAAAGAAAATAAAAAAAAAGACTTTTTGTCATCAATGCCATCAATAATAATTTAAAACAGGGCATATACCGTCCAATATACACTCCTCCTATACGAAGTAATATCCATATTATAAACGTACCACCCAATCTGACAGCCACCCCTTATAAACATTAACACCCAATGCGATAATTATCTACCCTGTAAACGGAAATTCCTATTTGGTAACCAGCTTACAAAAACACTCCCGAGGTGGTACCAACTTTACAAACGCAACAACTGATGTCGTACCCCCTTACTTCCCATTTTAAAACTCGAAGTGGTAGCCACCTTGTAAACACACACTCAGTATAGTGCGCACCTTATACACGACGTGAGACCAACCTTATAGACGTAAAAGCCGATATGAGCCATCAGAACCCCGACAATGCTGGATCCTCTTCTATAGTCCTGCATTAGCGATATTAACACATGACTCCGACCCTCGAAGTCTGGGGCTATGTTTTCGTTGACCGCGTCGGGCTTTGTGATGGCAAGGAGCACGCGGGGACCCAGGGTAACGGAATCCGCGATTAGCCTGGACCCCACCTTTCCTACAAAACGTAATTACACGTTCAGGATTAATTTAATGTTCCCTTTTTGTAAAATTATAATCTATCAATATCAAAATTCACGTCTTGTTAACAACATGCGTTTTCCTTCACAACGTGAAGGTCACCAAACACATTTCCCCCATGACAGACCGATTACATGTGCATATAATAATAATAAATGACTTTGTATCATTCGTAGTTATAAAGCATCAAATGCTCCAAATACTTACGGTTCCAAGCACCTTTGAATACTATCATTTCATGCCATGCGCCGTGTGACCGGAAGTGGTCTGCTCTCGTCGCCAGGAAGGTGCTTTCCGTTAGGCCTGTCAAAGATCCGGTAGATTGTGCGCGCGGGATTGGGGACTGCACAGGCGCAGACCGGGGACGACAGGTCGAACTATCCACAGCTTGGCTGTTCTGGACTGTGATGTAAATATCTGAGGTACTATACGTGTCATCGCCACTTAGAATAGTCTCACGGCGAAACTCCTTCCCATTCGTTTCAGTTTCGTCTAAGCTGTTCGATAAATCCAAATCTTTGACAGATGATTTTTGTTTAGCTACCATGGGCTCTTGATGCGACAGTTTTCTTCGGTTTTTGTGTCCTACAATATGTTTTCTAAATGACATCTTTTTCTGGTGGGACAAAGTTGAACCGATTGAGCCACTGCTGCTGCTCTTGTCGTTCTGGAACTCACTGTTATCAACCTTGACCGTTCGTTGTGTTTCTTTCACATAAATGTCGTAGCTATGTGTGCGTGTAGCTCTACAGGTCTCCCCTTTTGATTTCAGGAGGTACTTATCAACATTAGCAACTTGACTGTTAGTTTCGGTGAAAATATAATCTGATGAATCCCGACTCGATCTGTTGCTACTGCGACCGGAGAGTGGTAAAGAGTTACTCGTCTTCCGGCCATGCAATTGTTTATTAACAACGTATTTTCTCTCAATGTTAAATCCTTGGCATCTGAAAGCTTCTTTGCTACTACAAATCACTAAACCTCCGAAATTACACCGAAAATCTTCTAGGCATATCCAGAATTCGTCGTAGTCCTTGTGGGTAAAGGGTTTGTATTTCTGAGAGAACTCCATGTTTAATGATTTCCATGACATAGCGTCTCTGTTAATGTAACAAAAAATGGTTGATATGAATAGAGGAACAATACAACAGTAATACAGTGAATCGTTATTATCCCACTAGAAAATTGCTCCTAATCCAATAATCTAATCTTCTATTTGGTTATTATTGTAGCAAGTGGCACCAAAGGGGATTTTTTCTCCAGGTGAACTGTTTAACCTTTGTTTGATATAAATAACCTCAAATACGGTTTAAAACCCCAAAGGAAAAATTTGAATGAATGGAAACACTAAATACAAGAACTGAACATCATTCTTAATTTTGTGACAAATAAATTCATTTATTTTTCACTAAGTCAAACAAGGAATAAACTGCAGGGCAATGTCAAACACAAAACACACATAGATAACTGAGATTTTCAAATAAACACTTACCCGTCAGCAAACTTTCCGTGCCATTTTGGTTCGTTCAGAAATAGGCATTTTAAACGTACCATTTCAATTAACCGGCCATCTGTCGTGGGAAACTGATAAATAAATTAGTTTAAATAATATGTGCAATTCCAAACTGATTTAGACAATTAACAAGAAATACTTAAGGTTCTTGATAAGTAAGGGGACTTACAGATGTAAGAGAAACTAAGAACAGTGGATTCATGCTGGTAAAGAATATGTTTCCGAACAGGGGTGTTATGATGGTATAGAATCTGTCCGAATAGGGGAGTCATGTTGGTTTATAATCTGTATCCGAATCGGAAAGTCATGCTGGTATAGAATCTGTATCCGAATCGGGAAGTGATGCTGGTATACAATCTGTATCCGAATCGGGAAGTGATGCTGATATAGAATCTGTATCCAAATCGGGGAGTCATGCTGGTATAGAATCTATCGGAATCGGTGAGTCATGTTGGTTAAGAATCTGGATCCGAACCGGGAAGTCATGCTGGTAAAGAATATGTTTCCGAACAGGGGTATTATGATGGTATAGAATCTGTATCCAAATCAGGGAGTCATTCTGGTATAGAATCTGTATCCTACTCGGGGAGTCATGCTGGTATAGAATCTATCGGAATCGGGGAGTCATGTTGGTTTAGAATCTGTATCCGAATCGGTAAGTCATGCTGGTATATAATCTGTATCCGAATCGGGAAGTCATGCTGGTATACAATCTGGATCCGACTCGGGAAGTCATGGTGGTATAGAATCTGTTTCCGAATCGGGAAGTCATGCTGGTATAGTATAAGTAACCGAATCGGGAAGTCTTGCCGGTATAGAATCTGTATCCAAATCCAGAAGTCATGCTGGTATACAATCTGTATCCGAATCGGGAAGTCATGCTGGTATACAATCTGGATCCGAATCGGGAAGTCATGGTGGTATAGAATCTGTATCCGAATCGGGAAGTCATGCTGGTATAACATCTGGAAGTCATGCTGTAATAGAATCTGGATCTGAATCGGGAAGCCATGCTGGTATAGAATCTGTATCCGAATCGGGAAGTTATGCTGGTACAGAATCTTTATCCGAATAGGGAAATCATGCTGGTATAGAATCTGTTTCTAAACAGGGGAGTCATGCTGGTCTAGAATCTGTTTCTAAACGGGGAAGCCATGCTGGTATAGAATATGTTTCAGAACAGGTGTGTTATGCTGGTATAGAATCTGTATCCTACTCCGGGAGTCATGCTGGTATAGAATCTGTATCCTACTCGTGGAGTCATGCTGATATAGAATCTATCGGAATCGGGGAGTCATGTTGGTTTAGAATCTGGATCAGAATCGGGAAGTCATGCTGGTAAAGAATATGTTTCCGAACAGGGGTGTTATGATGGTATAGAATCTGTATCCAAATCGGGGAGTCATGCTGGTATAGAATCTGTATCCTACTCGGGAAGTCATGCTGGTATAGTATCGGTATCCAAATCCAGAAGTCATGCTGGTATACAATCTGTATCCGAATCGGGAAGTCATGCAGGTATACAATCTAGATCCGAATCGGGAAGTCATGCTGGTATAGAATCTGTATCCGAATCGGAAAGTTATGCTGGTATAGAATCTTTATCCGAATAGGGAAATCATGCTGGTATAGAATCTGTTCCTAAACAGGGGTGTCATGCTGGTCTAGAATCTGTTTCTAAACAGGGAAGTCAAGCTGGTATAGAATCTATTTCTAAACGGGGGAGTCATGTTAGTATAGAATCTTTACCCGATACGGGAAGTCATACGGGTATAGAATCTGTATCAGAATTGGGAAGTCATGCTGGTATACAATCTGTATCCGAATCGGGAATTCATGCTGATATAGAATTTTATGCCGGTATAGAATCTTTATCCGAATAGGGAAATCATGCTGGTATAGAATCTGTTCCTAAACAGAGGTGTCATGCTGGTCTAGAATCTGTTTCTAAACATGGAATTCAAGCTGGTATAGAATCTATTTCTAAACGGGGGAGTCATGTTAGTATAGAATCTGTACCCGAAACGGGAAGTCATACTGGTATAGAATCTGTATCAGAATTGGGAAGTCTTGCCGGTATATAATTTGTATCCAAATCCAGAAATCATGCTGGTATAGAATCTGTTTCTAAACAGGGGAGTCATGCTGGTATAGAATCTGTATCCGAATCGGGAAGTCTTGCCGGTACAGAATCTGTATCCAAATCCAGAAGTCATGCTGGTATACAATCTGTATCCGAATCGGGAAGTCGTGCTGGTATACAATCTGTATCCGAATCGGGAAGTCATGCTGGTATAGAATCTGTATCCGAATCGGTAATTCACGCTGATATAGAATCTTATGCTGGTATACAATCTGTATCAGAATCGAGAGGTCATGCTGGTATACAATCTGTATCAGAATCGAGAGGCCATGCTGGTATACAATATGTATCCGAATCGGGAAGTCATGCTGGTATAGAGTCTGTTTCTAAACAGTGCAATCATGCTGGTATATAATCTGTTTCTAAACGGGGGAGTCATGTTAGTATAGTATCTGTACGCGAACAGTGCAATCATGCTGGTATAAAATCTGTTTCTAAACAGGGGAGTCATGCTGGTATAGAATCTGTTTCTAAAGGGTGGAGCAATGCTGGTATATAATCTGTTTCTAAACAGGGGAGTCATGTTAGTATAGTTTCTGTACGCGAACAGTGCAATCATACTGGTATTGAATCTATTTCTAAACAGGGGAGTCATGCTGGTATATAATCTGTTTCTAAACAGGGGAGTCATGCTGGTATAGAATCTGTATCAGAATCGAGAGGTCATGCTGGTATAGAATATGTATTCGAACAGTGCAATCATGCTGGTATATAAACTGTTTCTAAACGGGGGAGTCATATTAGTATAGAATCTGTACGAGAACAGTGCAATCATGCTGGTATAGAATCTGTTTCTAAACGGGGGAGTCATGTTAGTATATAATCTGTACCCGAATCGGGAAGTCATGCTGGTATAGAAATCCAGAACAACAACCCTAAACCTACAGAAAAGAAAACCCTACTTGTCCTCACATACTCCCCCAGCTAAAACAGATCTAGACGATATTAAACGACCTGCATCCAATTCTTCAAGAGGACGCCAAACTTCAACAATCCTTCAAAGAAAACCCCATCATTGCCTACCGTCAGCCGCCCCAACCTGAAACAAAAGCTTGTCAACAGCAACTTTCCAGCCTAAAGCCAACATAATGGAACCACCCTATGCAATAAACCAAGATGCAAACTGTGCAATCAAATAAATCCATCAGAAACTATCACAGGACCAAATGGGAACAAATTCAACATCAGAGGATCATTTTCGTGTGGCTCAACCAAGGTAATATGTGCAATAACCTGTGAAAAATGTTTTTCAACCATCTATGTCGGAGAAACCGGACACAGGCTAATAAAACGATTGATTGGATACAAAAGTGACATACGGGCTAGTAATCAATAAAAGCCGATTGGGAACATTTTAATCTAGTGGGACATAGTATAAATGGTTTACGTGTTGCTGTCCTCTGAAAACCACCCAGAAACAATCGGTCCTGGAGGGAAATCGAGGAACAAAAAATAATAAAACTGTATAATTCTGTACAGTGTGGCCTAAACAGAGACCATGGATTCATGTCCCACTACTGGGACTAAACTATCCTTAGCCTATACTTTTTTTTTTTGAATAAATGCAGAGAAAGAAAATCTTGCTTGCCTCCACCGGGATTCGAACATGTTAGTATAGAATCTGTACCCGAATCGGGAAGTCATGCTGGCATTAAATCTGTATCCGAATCGGGAAGTCATGCTGGTATAGATTCTGGATCCGAATCGGGATTTCATGCTGATATAGAATCGTATGCTGGTATAGAATCTGTATCAGAATTGGGAGGTCATGCTGGTATAGAACATGTATCCGAACCGTGCAATCATGTTGGTATAGAATCTGTATCCGAATCGGGAAGTCATGCTGGTATAGATTCTGAATCCGAATCGCGAATTCATGCTGATATAGAATCTTATGCTGTGTAGAATCTGTATCAAAATTGGGAAGTCATACTGGTATAGAATCTGTATCAGAATCGAGAGGTCATGCCGGTATAGAATCTGTACCTGAATCGGGAAGTCATGCTGGTATAGAATCTGTATCAGAATCGAGAGGTCATGCTGGTATAGAATATGTATCCGAACAGAGCTATCATGCTGGTATAGAGTCTGTTTCTAAACAAAGGAGTCATGCTGGCATAGAATCTGTTTCTAAACAGGGGAGTTCTGCTGGTATCGAATCTTTCTCCGAATCGGGAAGTCATGCTAGTATAGAATCTGTATCCAATTCGAGAACTCAAGCTGGTATAGAATCTACTTCCTAACAGGGGAGTTATGCAGGTATAGAATTTATTTCTGAAGAGACAAATCATGCCCTTTTCTGTTTCTGAACAGGGAAATCATGCCGGTATACAATATGTTTCCGACTAGGCGATAATCTATTTCTCAATAGGCAAATCAGGCCTTTATATAATTTGATTCTGAACAGGGAAACCAGGCCCGTATAGAAACTGTTTCCGAACAGGCGAGTCATTTTGTATAGATTCAAATTCAGATTTGTATTGACGTTAGCAAATTTTGCTAATGCATAGTCACAATAAAACATACAGTATGGCGCATATTACATAAGTCAACATAACAAGTTATGGAATGAGCTTAGGAACGAACTAACAACTTTGATTTACGAAGTTCTATTGCACTGTAAATATAACGATCAGTGCTGCGTAAAATATCACCTGATTTGCAACATAATACATTTACTAATAGTTTCATGTTAGGTTTACGCCACTAATATTGCTTCGAACAGCCAAGTCATACTGGTGTAGTATCTTATTCCCATCAAGGAAATCATCCTGGTATAGAATCTGTCTCCGAACTGTCGAGTTATGCTGGTATAGAATATGTTTCCCAACAGGGGAGTCCTGTTTGTATAGAATCTCTTTCCGAACCAGAGAGTCATGCTGGTATATAATCCGAACCAGAGAGTCATGCTGGTATATAATCCGAACAGGCGAGTCATGCTGGTTAGAATCCGAACAGGCGAGTCATGCTG
>JAVFBZ010026050.1:0-11293 GCA_032466195.1 Katharina tunicata
AGTTATGATTACTTATTGCGGTTTATGATGGTTAATTTGATTAATAATTTTCGTCATACTTCGGGGTATTTCACTTGTATGACAACTTGACATTGCCAGTACATGGTGGAAAACCTGAAAGAGACATATCAATCTCGGCGATCAGTGGTTAAATCGACCCTGTGTGCTTGTTGATGTTTTGGTGAAGGTTGTTAAAGTTAAATGTAGATTTTACCCTCATGTAAAGGTTGTACATACACCGTCTACCTCCCGCAAATTACTCACCATGTTATGGTGTTCTGCAAGTGATGTAGTTACCATTCCTGTCTGAAGTGTTTGAGGGTATGTAAATGTCAATTTAGGGAAACCGAAACGTAAAACAACATGCACATTATTGGTACACGTATAGTGATTTGCAGTCATTAAACAGCCAACAGTCTCAAGTTATCCTGGATAATAAGAACAAATGATGAGGATTTCATCGCGTGTCGTAACATGTCATTTCTTACAGGCCTGAAAACAAACATTGACGAGGAAACAAAATGACTGAAATATAATGTGAATAATCAACTTTCATGAAAATCTTGCAAAAAATCTCAAATTTGCTGAAAAAAGTTAATGGGCGAGAACGTACCATTTGCCCTTAAACAGTTTTTGTTGGGCTTCAGGGTATTGTCTTCTGTGTGAAAACCATATAACTCTTAGTAATACCAGTGGAATAACAAGGCAGACTTTTAAACGTTATTAGATAGTTGGAAATACACAGTCAGGGTGGGAAAAGAGTGATTCTCGTTTTTTTACATTTTCATCTATATACACAGATTTGTTTTCATGTATAGTCTATGTCACAGATTTTGCTTACAAATTTTGTCTGACTGAGTAAGAGCATGCATTTATTTCAACGAATTATTAAATTAAATAAAGGATGCTATATCTTTTTCAGAATCTACGGAAGCCTTGTCACAATTAAAAGCTAAAAAATGTTTGTTAAAAATTCGGCTTGAATATACGATTGTATCAATGGACAGCCTTAATAATTACAGCAATAACAACACACGTGAGTTTTCTTTGAAAATAACATAAGATTCATTTGTATTTCCAGTGAGGTTTATTTCTGTCCCGTTAGATGTTTGTCTTCTCACGCCAAGGTTTCGAGACACATTGAAAATTGCAAAAGAACATTTAACCCAGATTGTTACGAGGTCAAATCTAAGAGAGCTGTCAATCATAATCTTAACGTCATGGTGATTTTCTGAAATGTTCACCGTCATTCTGGCAAATATTCAAGATAAAACAAACTCAAGGTCACTGTCACGTATCACACACTGTAGCTATTATTTAAATTTAATGCATTGTATTATTTATTATAATTTTAATTTTATTTTATTTTAAAAAACACAAAACAAACTGGGCAATACCCACCGAATTGACTCAGCTTGTTCATTGTGCGTCTAAATGAAAAAAAAAGTGTTTAATTCACTTATACATTTTATTCATGTGCAGAGGTACTGTAATGTTTGTTGTCGTTGATGTGTGATTGTATGCCGTGACGTTTTGTCTGGTGAGCTAAGATTTGACAACCAGAGCACATTAATAAATACATAAATTAACTCTGTGCCCGGTTATTCTGTCATGTGTGACAATTGACAATCACTGTTAATCAAATAGCATAGCAAGAAACTGTACAACCCATCCCACAAATCGTGTTACATGTAAAGGAATATTATTCTTCATGGAATTATACAAACATGCGCATAAATTTATATCTCCTTAAAATTTAGGGGATATACTACTTGTGCCTTAGTACGAAAAATATCTCTCCTACGATATTTAATAATTTTTGACATTTATGGTACGGAGAGTGACAGTGAGTTAGAATGAGAATAAATATCGCTTCTTATCTATAGGAGAAACTGGCCTACAATGCGAACTTGTGTAAGAATCCGACCAAATAAAGCCAAAGAAAGTTTAAAAAGTGAATTTTGACTAATGTTGCGTTAAAATAGTCAGGATTTAACAATTATTGCTCTAATTGGCCCAATCAACAAGTTTCAAAAATCTTATTTATTTGCAAAGGTCTTAAAATCCTACGAGCTTAATTCCGTTCATTGGGGTGATCGTTCTGTAAACTGTCACTCTTCGTCCTATAAATACCAGAATTGTAAATATCGCAGGAAAGATACTTTTGGTGCTACTGGTGCCCCATTATAAGAATATTCCTTTAAAAATGTATGTACCTTTTGACAGTATAAATCTTTCTGGTCTATCAAAACTGAACGTTCTGTTCACCTACTGTAATTTTTACTATTATATCGAATGAAGCTTAGGCTTTAGCAGCTGTTACACGGCCAAAAATTTGTGGGTCTGAGTCGGTGGTTATCCGGAGTAGATTTAGGTTTGCGTTTACACGGCAGAAAAAGGTGGACTAAATCTGATCCGGATTTGAATAGTTTTCATTTTTTGACCAACCAAATTTGATGGGTAAACAACAATCCACATCAGTTAAGTTCACTACAGGTTGCGCTCTTGGAATTTCGTGACGTTTTCTTGGAATGCCGTGACGTTTTTCCATTGTGTAGCCGCGCGCTCAAGCTAACTGGCAGTGTGCCAAGATTCCTGTGACGCTTGCTGGCCGGGCTGTCAAAAGTGCCGTATAACCGCAAACCGTCTTTAATTGGCGAACTAAAAAAAGCCATCACTGGTGCGGATCAGAGCCGGCTCAGTTTAGTTCACCTTTTCGATGCCCGTGTAACCGCGGCTATAATTATCTTTATTCATTAAATTGGCAAAGCACATTCTCGTCTTACGGTAGATGTCAGTGTGATTATATTGGATTTATGACATTGATTTTTCCATTATTCCCGAGCTTTTCACGCTGCATGTGCGTGTTGTAACGACATTACTATTAGTGGTATGAGAAGATCACCGGACGATGATTCTGGTACTCAGTTGGTTTTATGGGAGATCCGTAGCGTCTCAGTCAACCACCATCACGCAATATGAAATATGAAGAGCGATTTAGTCTATACACGTATTTTAGTATATTTGTTTTAGTATTTTGAAGCCCTCAAACTTCACACACATGCTTATTACAAAAATGTCTTGCATACGCTAGAGTTTCAGGATCGTCGAGGCCAAAGTCAGTGTAGTTATTTTTAGAAAAAGCTTGTCACCACACTATAGAGAGGGACTTTTTCCTGGGTCATTTTCATCAAACTTTCATTGTCTATTTAAAAAGTGTCTTAAAGCAAGATCGATTTTCAAGGCCATGGCGTAATGGTCATTATGGTATAAAAAATGATGGCAGCCTAAATAATGCAAGGGGATTCGTATCTATAGTGATGCCTTGTTTTTCCAGAAAACTTCCGATCTTGTTTTTTGATTCATCGGAGTACAATTGAATTTACATCGATTGCATAGTCGTCAGCATTATTTTTTTTAACCTTTAATATAGGGTTTACGGATCTTTATGATCGTCTTAAAGCTCGTACGAGCTTCCAGACGGTCTTAATAATCCGTACACCCTGCGAATAACGTCTATGACGAATTTATTATCCGTAAAGCCTGTCAGTGTGGGTTATTTTGTTTAATTTAAAACTCGTAACAAATGTGTCCTCACCAATGTTTGTCAAAACTGATGTTACCGATATTTAAAGTCATTTAAATGTGGCGACTGAATTAAGAAGTTATATTTGAAACTACGTCCGTGCCAACTAATAGTCGAAGTTTAGGGTCATTTGTGTTAAAATTAGAAAACAAAATTTGAAGAGACGGCGGCCGTTTTTGTTTTTTATTACCCGTTATACACATTATTCAATAGTTTAAAATAACCAGATATCTGAATTATTCGCTCTGTTTGGAGTACAATTGTCTGTCGTCAAGTTTTGTCTACGAACTAGTATTTAACAGCGTCAATTCACAAATGTAAGTATCAAATCTGATATCAGATGTTATTCTATCATGCGTGACAATTGACAATCCCTCTTTTACGAAAGTATGACAGAAAAATTGCATGTTTGTAGAATTATTGCAATTTTATCATTATATTGACTCAACGTCAGAGATACATAATTCCGACTATTGAATTGTAGTAATCTAATGTATTACATTGCCCATGCTATTGTAATTGGCAATTTGTCGCTGGATACGCGTGATGTCACGAGATGTCACGAGATTACCAGTAGTGTTATTTTAGGATCAGAGGTTGAGGAATTCGATTGGCTGTTGGTACAAATGGTTTTCTGAACTTCCTTGAAACACCCAAAGTCCTTCAATATAAACGACGACCGGAGTTAAAGCTGAAAATATTTCCTCATTATGGCGACTGACAGAAATGGTATTCCATTTCATCTAAAATAACTCAATCGTGCTCGATATTTTAAAAAGAGTGATGTTAAAACGTTAGATAATCGATAGAATTGTAAGATGTAAATAATCAACATTGAAGTTAACTCCTGCTTTCAATAACCAGTGGATCACTATATTTCATAACACAACACGATGCTATTCACTATAACTAGCATAATAAACTGATGAATAACCTTAAGTTCGCGACAAAACTTGAAATGAATACTTCTAGAAACTTGAAAATATGAATGTTGTGCAACTTATCCTAATTAGTAAAAAAGTGGAGACAAATGAATTAACCATTGCAGGTTAATAACAGTTATGTAGTGTTTTTTGTTAACTCAGAGGAGAACTCATGTAGTCAAAAAGGTAACTCAAAGTGTTATATGTAAGAAACGAAAAAAATGGGCTTGTCAATTGGCAGTAGGGTAAGTTCCGACGTTTTCCATTTCAAAAACATGTTACATAGCTGTTAAGCAATTACCATGAGTCAAAGGCGAAAGAAGCGTAACGTGTTATTCAGTTAAACTTGACAGGTGATAGGCTATGAATAGACAACACCAAAATAGTTTCAGAAACATGAACTATATACAAAGAAATACAGCGTTTGAGTGATAAACAAAACCAACAACACACAACACTTGAGTGACAATCATTCCAGCAACTCATATTTGACAGAAAGTGTTTAAATTGTGGTCTGTGATACATCACTTGGTGCACTGTATATGAACTATATAACTAAAGTGTTATATCGTTGGCTGTGACTGGTGTATTCAGTGCATTAGAACACAAACTATACGTTACTCTTTCTCTCTTTACCCCTTGACATCCATATAATTTCGGTAGGCATTAAATAACAAATATGAAGAAATGTCAGTAGAAATGATTTGTTGGTTCTATAAAGTGGGAACTAGTGGTAAAGCTCCATTAGAACGACAAAATGTATGAAGATTGATTGATTGATTTTTTCCTGTTGAATGTTTCCACAGTTCTCCCACAGAGCACAGGGAAGGTCCGCCAGCATGGAATTGGGCATCATAAAGAGGGTAACCAGAAAATTTTTAGCAACGTGAATAGACAAGACCGAGACGCAAGACAACCAAAGGAGAGGGTGTTGTCTGCATGATTTTATGTGCAAATGTATAGTAATACTATTAAAGTTTTCGGGAAGTGTTGACGGCGAGTACTGACATCTTTTGTAAAACATAGAAAGAAAGAAATCTGTCTGAGTGATACAAATGACAGCAACAAACTACTTCCTTCGTTCAACTGTTTGCGGTTTTGTAAGCCAAAAGTTTCACAGATAATTGGGAACCTCTAATACAATTTTGCGTTCGGCATAGGACGAATTGTTAATAAGACAATTGAAACATGTTTTTTTTAAATTTTCAACAATTGTTGAAAACCGATAAATGAGATTGAAAAAATATGTCTAGTTAAATTAAGACCAAGATTCTGGAGATTTTTAATACACATGTTTGAAATTGTTCAACAGTTTTCGATAACTGTTTTCTTCATTTCTTTCCGATTGAGAAAGAAGTATATGTGTACTTAAAGGATATGTTTGTGCCACCACTCAAGCGGAATGAGTTCCAGAATGTATATGTAGTCAGGAGAGGTTCACTCCTAATTATATCCTATATATTCAAACAGCGTGTTCCTCGCAACATAAAATTATCTACTAAGTAAGGCCAAAACTTATAAAAATAAAACCAATCAACATATGAACTATTTTCTTCTTTAAGAGGCATAAAGAAGTCGAGACACTTAGAATAACATAAGATATTTTGGATATTCAACATTCGGAAGTTGAATATCCATAATTATGTTATTCTTATGTTATTCTAATATAAACTTTTTCATTTTCATCTCATTTGCTGTAACATATAAAAAAATGTAACAAAAGAAACGCATAGGCGAAATATTAATAGAATTATCTCTTCAATACAAAGCGAGGTAATCCAGTAATTGTTGGGGGTAGCACAGTTAAAGTTGGTAAAAGTATGTGGTAATGTTCTCACTATGGACCGACGGCAGCGGAGGCGTATTCGTCACCGAAAAGCGCCGCACGAGGGCGCTGAAGTCAGTAAATTTCAGTGTAGTTGGCCATGTTGTCCCATTCCAGAAACATTGAGAAACATAATCATCCATGGCCATTGTACACAAGAAACGATATTTTTTATAATTTCTTGTGACATTTCACCTATGCGTTTCTTTTTTGACAGAGTATATTTTAGAGGTATTTAGAAGCTGACAAGACATAAAAATAGAGGCTTTACTATGCTTGATAACGGTATTAGTATCTGTATAGAAACGCCGCATCAGAAAAATAAAGAAGTTGTTGTCCATAAAGCCTTCATTTGTATATCTCATTTCCTGTGTTTGAAATAAATTCCGGTGTGGATTAATCCTTTCAGGAAAAAACAAGAACTGTTTGGCTTCTATTGCATCCTGAATGCCACCAAGAGGCTTAATGTCCTTTTTAGCCATAGTCGCTTTATTTTATTGTTCGCTGGGTGGTACAGAGTAAAACCAACCTTACTAAACACTTTTGATTAAAATTGCGCTAGCTCAAACATATTTTGAGCATGATTTTCACTTGTGGAATGATTTTGTTCGGGTATTGTACAATTGGAGAGCATAATTTGTTACCCCACGCATGTGTCCCTAGCAATTTTATACTTAAATATATAGAATCGCTTGGCAATAATGTATCTAACTATTCAAGGTTTTAGTGTCATTTCGTGTATTTATTTCTGTTAGTGTCTATGTTCCTCCTACTTATAATGGACAACTTTATGCATGCATCTATTTTAGCTGTGAGAATGCAATCTTGGCAAGCTTTTTGTACAAGGTTTTACACCCGGTCGTATTTACGATTAGAGTAAACTTCCCATCCTTGAAGACTTTAAAGGCGGTCTAAATAGCAGTAGTAGATTATTACTAGATTATTGCTCTATTTTCATATACCCTGGCTTTCATCGTTATGGGTGTCCAAAAACATTTCTTGTATTTTCTCTACAGGGATTGTACTACAGGAAAATGTGTTTGATCTACTGTAAACAGGAAACCAAGGGCTGAGTTCTGTTTTTGATTGATCCGGTGTTTACTCAAAGTGGGAATATATCAAGATGTCAGGACGATCCATACCGTTTGATAGGTACCGTTTAGAGGAAACGGTGGTTGGGAGAGGAGATACTAGGCTACATGTATCCGCAGCCATCAACCCTTTACAGAGTCAGAGAATTTGGTGAAGGAAAAAGCTCTACCATATAAACCTGATCACCGTGATTACGGCTTAGTAACTTGAAATACCACCAAAGCCATTAACAATAACACATTACTACTTTACTGAGTTGGTTTGTAAAATTTTACTGAGATAAATTATATCTCGATCGGATTGACCGTTAAGAACCGCATAGTAACGACATCGGGTAATGGTTGGTCGCAGCGAGCACCATTCCATCGTCTCAATGAAAGATGACAATATTGGTCCAAATATGTCGTATTGAGACCCGACACATGATGTACACGGGGTCAAATGGATCATCGAAAAGAGAAATTGTAATGTAATACACTATTAAGTAATTGGCTGGAATCATGCATGTCTATTTTGCAAGCAGTTAATTTATCATGTTCAACATAATCCAACTGGTCAATAATTGCACAAAACATCGAACCTTCACTGTATATGTTTACATTAAGGATCTGTCGGTAAAGTTTAATGTTTTTGTTCTGCCACATTACACACGAAATGAAACTAACAAAACCTGCACCAGATGACATCATCCCAATTAATCAAACTAAACTCATTTGGGGACTTTGTTTGTTTATAACAATCTTTATGTATTCCTAAACTTGAATTGATACAAGTTACACTTTGAAATGACCCGTGTGTTTGATAGTTCCATGGGGTTAATTCGTGAAAAGCACATGATCATATTTATGATAAAACTATGATCAATAAATACGGATTGTGTTCCTTTTACATTCCACTTTTAAATCCAGAGAAATGTTTTGTCCATAATTCAATAAATCATTATTGAACTTTGTTCGATTGTGTAATTTTTAAGAATATATGCAAACAGGATTTATTGAACACACATTTTGTTTAGAACACAGGAAAGTCCAAGCATTGACTCACTTGGTATTTAAAGTTATCAGTAAATCTATTAATTGGTAAATGATGGAAAATAATATAATTGATCCATCTATTTAAAATATATAAAGTATTAGATGTGTGAATTATGATTGTACCGTTTGTGTTTGAAGAAGAAAGAAATTAATTGTGAAATTTATCTTGTCCAAACTAATCATCAGTTATAAATACTACCTTGTTTTATGTAGTCTTTCAGTGTATAAAGTATATAATATATTTACACTACGACTATTTGAGAGAGCAAGAGAGCTTTATTATTGGTCGAGAGTTTAAGAATCATGACATTACTTGACACACAAAAATATGCTTTGAATATAGACACCCTGGTTATCTCTGTGTATCACGTGAGCTCTGGTTTATGTCTTTTCGCTTTGAACAACTTTATTTAAACTAGAAAAGACGCTAAGTTTGGTAGCAGGTGTGTCTTATGTTGACTGAAGTCAGTTCAACTGCTCTCAGTATATCGACTGTCAGTATTGCCAGTGTTCTCACCAATGTAGATCAAAAGATAAATAACGTCAGTTTTTATCGTCAAATCAATTCCTTAACTAACGTTTGAACGAGTCAGATGGTTAAGCCTTACGTCAGTTTTTTTTATGACATTCGAGACTTTCTTTGAAGTGTGAACTACCGTGTTATCTTCATTGAAACGAGAAAACGTCTGTGACTGATCTATCAATGGAAAAATCTACTTCCAGGGAATAGAGGTTTTGTGAGAGTAATTGGGTACTTACCGACTGGCAAGGTAGGCCTGAAATATCAACCAACAGAAGGAGCGTGATGACTTTGAATAAAAATATAACGATGACTTCGGAAGAAAAATATGACGTATATGATAGAAATAATATGTCTAAATTACTATGTATAATGAATAAAATAATGATTCTGTTATAACTTATCAATTCCGAAAATGTTTGTATAGTTGCATAACGTTAAACATGATATACCTAGCTTCCTTTCTAGCTTAAATAAAGTTGCTCAAAGCGAGAAGACATAGACCAGATCACAAGTGATACACAGAGATAACCAGATTGTCTATATTCAAAGCATCCTCTTGTTTGGAACAAAATAGCATGATTTTTAAAATCTCGACTAATGCCGCTCAGCTCTCTTGCTCTCTCAAATAGCCGTAGTGTAAATCTATTATATACTCTATGCACCGAAAGACTATATAAATATAACGGTAGTATTTATAACTGATGATTAGTTTGGACAAGATAAATTTAACAATTAATTTCTTTCTTCTGCAAACACAAACGGTATAATCATAATTCACACTTCGAATACTTTATATTTCTTTTATTTCATTTTTCGTCTTTACACACCTGAAGAGGCGTTGCATCAGCCAAGGAAAACATTTAATTTGTTTGAGTTAATATTCTCTGCTACACCCGTAGTGTGTTCCCATATGCTTGAGAACGATGTCAATAGACCTGGAAACGTTAGGCCGATAATAAACCTGAAGATGTTATCCAAAAAGTATGTGTTATGTTTAATGTCTCAACTTCTAAATGCCTCTCAAACAAATTATCCGTAGTAGTGTACTTATTTACATGTACTTATTTCATAGAGTAGTTTACACACGAATAAGGTACTAATTGGATAGCTCAACAAAAAAGGCAGTCTACCTGAGTAGAAGATAAAGTTCTATTGTGCTCATTGGCTTGTTTAACGCTGTAACCAAAATGGGCTGGTGTATTGATTGTGTTCAATAGATCTGTACACCTATATGCCTCTCACCCAGTGATGGCTGTGTTTCTCAAATTACTATTGAAGCCTTTCACAAACACGCTGTGGAAAGAATAACGACTAAATCCCAGACACCGATACTCGAGCGAACAGAAATCAATAGCTCTAATGATATTTGACACAACCGGATTCAACAATTCACAGAGAGAATTATAAATATTCCTTTCAGAAATAAGTGTATTTTCTTTAAGGTCTCTTGGGTAATATATAATGTTAATATTATTAGGACGAATGAACTCTCTATTTGCATTTCATTTTCTCCAGTTGTACTATTCGGCTGGGGATGTTGCGTTATTCTTTTAGGAAAAACACTCTTGTAACCTATTTCAGTTTAGCCCTTTATAATGCACCTGAAATGATATCAACTTATAGACTCTTATTCATCATGGCTTTATACTTTAGTTTGTAGACTTCATTACGCTTACTGTTTTTAAAATATACTTTAATTGGTGATTACACTTCAAGTCGGGGCTAATATTGTGTAATACAAAAGTATACATAACATCGTTGAATTATTTATTTATTTTTTTATTGTTAATTTTCCGACGTTAGACCAATATGTCGTAGCCAACGGTTATAACAATCACGACAAAATATTGTAACCAACATTTATAATAATCATGTCAAAAGGTTGTTGCCAACAGTAAATAATCATGTCAAAAGATTGAACCCAACAGTTATAATAACCGTGTAAAAGGATTGTAGCCAACAGTATATAGTCATGTCGAAAGATTGCAGCCAACAGTTATAGTAATCATGTCAAAAGATTATAGCCAACAGCTATAACAATCATGTCAACAGAACATGACAGTAAATTGTGTATTCTGTAAAGAGCTATTAGGCATAAACTATTGTTAGACATTTGAAGTTTGTAGACTCCCCAGTGTTATTGTATTAGGACTACTCAATTGATGTGTGTAGTGTTCTTAGAGATAGAGAATATTTAGTGGTGCTACTCATTTCGTAAGAACGTTATCTTAATTTGGGAGACCTGAAGATAAAAAAAAAAGAGCGCCAGTCTTTATTATCCACTCTATATCAACCGTTTGCACAAGTCGT
>JAVFBZ010026061.1:0-11293 GCA_032466195.1 Katharina tunicata
GTTAACATATGTGTACAAAATTGTAAGTATCATTTTTGAATTTCATTTTGCGTTTCTTTTTTTGAAGAGTGTATGTTACACTTTCTAAGATGAATATTACTTTATCACAAAGCAATCTGTATAACGACTGCATGTGTTATCACCATGCATTGTCATCCTGTTCTTACATAATACTTAATTTAAGGATTATAAATGGTTCAACAGAGCAACACACTTCGAATGTTACTGTTGTGTTACTGTAATACTTTGAAATTACTATTTCAGCTGACAACAAAAAGTTGAAATATTTTATATGAAGAGGTGCCACAGGTCATATTATAACACAGCACGATGCAAAGTGCGGTCCTTCTTATTTTTGGGCCAATTATACATTCTCATATTAGTTGAACCACATATTAATATATCTTATAGCTGGGAATAAAAACGGAACATTTTGGTAATTGAAGTGGTGTTACAGACGACATTTTTCATATTATAACAACACACGTTACAAAGTATTTTTTTCTGATTGTTGGGCCTAAACTGTAAATAATAAAGACACTTTATGTGCATAAAAATAAACACTGAGTATTTAAAATTACACAGTAGGTGTTTAAATGTAAAATATGTTGATGAAGTGTTTTGTTTTAAAGCACTTTAAACACTTAAGTGTTTGGACCAAAAACAATGTTTCTCTTAAATGCATTACATGTTTCTATTGAGACAGTAAAGCGTTTTATTAGAATAAAAGTGTTTATATTATAATAGAGTAACATATTATGCATCTTATAGCTGGGAATAAAAACGGAACATGTTAGTAGTTGAAGTGGTGTTACAGACGACATTTATCAGATAGTATTATATTTACTCAGTGTGGTGCGCTTGGTTTTAGAGATATAGAATGTACCTGGAATGGGTTCGATGCCCCCTGTGGACTTTAGATATATGAGGGAAGTTTTCCGGTGTTTTTTCACGAAAGAAGTCAACTTTACCCGATTAAGGCATTAGGATAGCATTTCTGAAATTAAAAGATTTGTCTGAAACTGCTTACAAAAACATAACTTTGATGGATTTTTAACTTCTGGGTATATTGATAAGCGACGTTTCGGATTCGTTACTAAGACCGTTTTCAAGCAATTAGCAACTAGACCGACACGTCGCTTATTAATATACCCAGAAGTTGAAAATTCACCAAAGTTATGTATTTCTATGTGCTCAGCTTCTGATTACGGCTTAAGCAAGTAAAGCTGGTTAGTTGCAGGGATTATTCTGTGAGGACAAGTAGTTTATATTCATAATTCTTGACATTTTAGCTTTCGGACATTTCTTATACCGTTTTAAAGCTGGCAGTTTTATTTATCGTCGAATTTAAATTAAATGAATCTAGAGACTTGTAATAAAATCAGCAACAAATCTCGGCGAAACAAGCAATTCACTCTGCACTGCGCTGCTATCCGGAATTGCATTCCGAGAAGCAGTTGTGTCCAGAATGTAGCACATTATTGCAGTCTACGAAATAACTATGAAACAGTTGGTATTAATTTGTTTATTTATTTATTTTATATGCAATGTATTTAGTCCAGATACTCAAAATTCATTTTATTTGTGTTAAAAAATTCAATGTGGTTGATACATCAACATATTAAGAAATAGTTCCCATCAGGCTCGTAATAACACGGTGACAATTTTAAACATATTTAGTTGTTTGTTTGTTTTTTGATAATTTTTATCTCAAAGTATTTTCTGGTCGGTTTTGCTTCCGTTTCTAGATTGACCTGATATAACAAAAATAAATAAAACGACCCCCACGTTGTACGACGTTGATGACGTGTGAATATAACTGCGCATGCGGAGTAGGGGCTCCTCTAGAACGAGTTTCTGTTGTTTAAAGATGACGAACAACACAACTCACTTGCGATGTTATTGTATCCATGAATTTCTGCAGGAGGTTTTATTTCCTGACCAAGGCGTAAATCACCTGTAAACTTGGCCTTGCAGACTTTTCTGGACTTCTGAATACTTGATTGATATATTGATATGTATTCACCATGAACAAAAAATTCATTTCAACTAGTAGATAGGCGTAGCAAATATGGCCGGAGTAAAGCCCATAGGACTTGTTCTATCCCTTTAAATATTAATAAAACTGAATGCAAATTTAAATAAGAAGTCTAGATGGTGTAATATATTAACGTGTGTACAATACTCTATAGAAACTTACAAAATACGATATATTCATATATAAATGACGTAGGAGATATAGAAGTCACTTAAGATTGAGAATAAGGTCTTTTACAGAAGATTTAAAAGCAGATAAACAATGTATCTGCTTAATTGGAGCAGTTAAGCTATTCCATTCACAAGAGGCAGTGACACACAACGTGCGTCGAGAAAGATTTGCTGGACAGTGTGGAACACGGAGGTTAAGACATTGGTTCCTTGTTGGATAATTTTGAACATCGGACAGACGACGGAATGAGTTTCGAAAAGTAAATGGAAGACAATGGGGTTTATAGATATACTTGTGAGAAAAAGATAGAGAAAGAAATTTGTTAAGTTGATAGAATTCAGGATTTTTAGATCTCTGAATATTGGCTCGGTATGATGATATTTAGAGGAGAAGGTAATTAAACGTAGAATACGTTTTTGTAATTGTGATCAACTTCCCCCATATAATAGTTGATCTAGCAAATAAAGATTCATTAAATTTCTGCATGAGATTTTGAAAACAAAAATATAACCCCCTGCCACATACCTTAATCAGTCTTAGTCGAGTACACGATCAAAAGCTTGATGGTTGAAATTTTGAACTAGCCGCCCTGGAAGATGATAGGGGTCTGACCGTCCAGCTTCAGAATGTAAACAACAGCCGAATCAAACCTCGCTCGTTTCCATACACCAAATGGGAAAGATTTAGAATTTAATATTACACTGACCACAAACCTCCACTCAAATGCTGCATATCAATACCAACAAGTCCACCAATAATCAATTTGCAAGAGGAGAGAAAAAATAAAGAAGAAAATACACGTTATATTTTAAGAACTATTTTCGATCTCATTCCAATTGTGAAGCTCGATCGAACTCGATTGAGTCAAGTCGACTAGAGAGTACCATTCGAACACACCGAAATTGGCGATTATCTTTGGGTAGCAGTATTTTCGGCGCTTAATATGAATAGTAGGACATTAGGAAGGAAATGGATGGATTAAAAGACAAACAAGCAGAACTGTCGCCATCATCTTGTAAACCCCAAAATAATAATGATTGGAAGATAGTTCAAACGGCTACTCGGTATTTGTGCAAACAGAAATAAGTAAAATTGGTAAATTATAAAAAGGATAGCCTTGCTTGCATTCAAAGGCGCTTAAAATCAAATTAAGTGTGTGTTATGTCGGCGGGAAACACTTACCTACAGCTCACAATACGCCCCGTCGTCAGAGTAGGCTTTATGTGTTATTTACACTTAACCCTATCTGCCTTTGACTTTGCATTCTAATTATATCTGATATTTGTTATCAGTTAACTCTAAGTGTTGCTGCCGAATCTGGTGTAGGACCTCAATTAATTGATCCAATCTTAAGATACCTATTGATACTATAAACCGGTCGGTGATTGTCATAATAACCCTCTGTCTTGGGGCAGTAGGTTCTGAGCTCACATTGATACTGTCACACTAGCACTGGACTGGGGGACTTTCCAACAAGGCTAACATTGAAGTGACTTCATAATATTTGGTTGTGTTCATCATTCACACTGCCTTTTATGTGAACACATATAATCATACTGAAGTACCATACATGTAGGTGCTTTTAAAGAGATTTCCACCGATCTGTCACATACGTGGAATTCCCTTGCGTACGACGTTGAGCAGCAAGAAAACAACCACTGTTTCAAGTGCTGTATGGAATCTGTCGGAACGCACAGTAACGTGCAATGAATAATGAATATTTAAGCCCACTCCCATAACTGAATAATGAATAATAATATCCACTCTCATAATTTCTGTGTAGGCAATATATTTTATGAATAAGTGTTTTTTTTTCTGTTAAAGTAATGAATGCAGTCAATCAATCAGTAAAGAAAGGATTCATGATTGCTGTGTTCATAATAGTATCATCATCTCCTGGGTGCTTTGTTTGGCGCTTACATTATTTTATGTATGGAAATTTTTACTAATTGGACCTGCATTATAGATGATTAGTTATATCGTAGTGTATCCACAAGTTACGGTAATAAAACCTCATTAAAACCCTCTATTGGGCAGCCAATCCCCTACATAGGCCTGTTCTTATTTCAAACAAAGGGTCGGAGGTCATTTGTCGCGTTCTCAATACAGCTCGCCTTTTACTGGATGGGGACGTTTTACTGAATGGGGACGTTTAATAGCTGAAGGAGGTCTGTTATTAAAATATAATTTTTGCAAATATCAGAATTGGAGAATGGAACCAACATTTGTGTTTGGAACATATCTGAAGATGGAACTTACGGGTTTTTTTGGAGCATATCTGAAGATATTGATGATGATGTGTATTGGTTTCGGAAGCCTCTATGCAGGTAATAAACGTAAATAGTAAATAACTCAATCGGACACGTTTAATACAAGCGTCCGTGCGGATTGCAAGGTTTACAAAAAGTGTGAAAGTGTTTGAATCTTGTTCTTGGGATGGTTTTCTGTGAACGGTGATCTTTGGAACGAATTTGGAGCGCGTTAAAACCAATACGTCCAATATTGGAGTTAGTAATACTAACATGATCTTGTCAAAACTAACACCATATACCTTTGTGTTTTAGTCTGGCTTTTCTCACAATACGGTTTATCCTACAAAAAAAGAAATGTTTATAGTCACGTTCTGGAAATAACACAAATCATTGCTATTGGCTTTGAGATATCTCGCCTGGGGTTCATTAACGAAATTGCTAACAAAAACGTGACGACTAAGATGGATTTTCAACTTCATGAAAATCCATCTTAGTCGTCATGTTTTGGTTCTGTACCCAGCTTCTAAATGCAGCTTAAACAAGATGTCAGAGTGCTGTAAATAAATAGTCAAGCTGACAAAGAATTTGTAAAACTGTTTGGTTACAACAAAAAAGCCGGCAAACTGGTCAATTTTACTTAATAAATTGTCACTCTTCCAGACTAAACTGATTTAATTGTCAAGATGTTAGGATACATTAAGTTAATTGACACGAGATAGGAGTAAACTTTAAAAAATGTCAAGCTATTAGGGTGGCTAAATAAATTGTGGATAAGTCAAAGGCACAAAGTAAATTGTCAAAGAGTCAGATTTAACTACTTGAACTCACAAGCTTCCATACTATTGTATATAAATTGCCAAACTGTTAACGTTCTGGATGATTTTCCACTACGCAACAACGAGTTCATACTAGAATCACGTTGTATCTGTATTTTACCCATAGTTTTACTAGATATCGCAGGTGACTTATTACATATTTTTAAAAAAAAGACACCAAACACAGATATATCAAGGAAGTATTTCTAAAATCAAGAATACTTATCGGCTTTGGGAGCTGTGTCATCCACCTATGTTAGCAACGAGAGTGAAACGTTATAAAAAAAAACATAAGAAGTATTTCTACAAAATAATACATTTTGTTTTTCTTTTATTATTCTTCTATTATCGATGATTTTTCAGTTTATTTTATATTGGTTTGGATGGCGCATTCAAATTTATTTAAAAGATTTATGCACACCAGGATTTTTCAGTACGCAACAAACAGTTCCTTTACCTGAGCTCCCACTGAAATCTACTGTCTCCCCCGCTGATGTGGTAAGCTTGATATTTGTCCCCTTCCCTGGCATTTTGGACATTTCCGGGCCGCAAGGACGTAAAAAAATCCGTTTGCAACATTAGCGAGCGTTGTCACATTATGGGGCTATCCAATGCCTCATTTAATTTCAAACGCCTGTATATATGTACATAAGTCACGATCATTTAAGAATTACACAACCCTATTGTCAATTTATCATTTTTGCTTGAAATTTTAGTTTGGCTTGCAACGAAATTTCAATACTTTTAATAGAGTGAGAACAAATTGGTTAAACTGCTGTTTCTTATTGAAAGATTTTTCATTAAAATTTCTATAAAATAAGACATTTGGTTTTTCTTCTATTATTCTTTTATTATCGATGATTTTCAAGTAGGCAACAAACGGTTCCTAGTATAATCACATGTTATTTGTATTTAACCTATAGGTTCACTAGATATCGTAGATGACATTTCATTGATTTCTTCAAAAACGATACAAATGACAGATATTTCAAGTAAGTATTTGATGTCTATTTATTTATTTATTTCATGTTAAACAAAGAATTTAAGTGTATCTTACGTTTTTGTGACATGGTATTTACGGAGACCATCTGTCCTATCTGTCGCTGAGCTCGCCCTGAAATTTACTGTCTCCCCCTTAAAGTGGTAACCTTGAGATTTGCCACATTTCCAGGCAATTTGTACATTTCCAGGCAGCAAGGACGTAAAAAAATCCGCTTGCCACATTAACAGGCGTTGCCACTTTATGGGGCTATTCATTAAAATTCATTAAAATTCATAAACGTGCGTATTTGCATTTCTGCTTAAAAAATGCAGTTTGACTCGCAATGAAATTTCAATACTTTTAACACAGTGAGAACAAATTGGTTCAACTGCTTTTTCTTATTGTAATATTTTACTTTAAAATTTCTACATAAGAAAACATTTTGTTTTTCTTCAATTAGTCTTCTATTATCGATGATTTTCTAGTACGCAACCATCAGTTCCTATCATAGTCACGTGGTATTTGTATTTAACCAATAGGTTCACTAGATATCGTAGATGACATTTCAGTGATTCCTTCAAAAATGACACCAATGATGTCTATTTATTTATTTCCTGTTACACAAAGAAGTTAAGAATATCTTACATATTTGTGACGTGGTTTAGTATAATACTAATACTATCTGCCCTATCTGTTGGTGAGCTCGCACTGAAATCTACTGTCTCACCCGATAATGTGGTAACCTTGATATTTGCCATATTTCCAGGTAATATATACATATCCAGGCAGCAGGGACGTAACAAATTCAGTTTGCAACGTTAACGGGTATTGCCACATTATGGGGCTATTTAATGCCTCATTTAAATTCAAACGCCTGTATGTATGTACATAATTCGCGATCAATTAAGAATTACACAACCTTATTGTCATTTAATAATTTTTGATTGAAATTTGAGTTTGACTTGCAATGGAATTTCAATACTTTTAATACAGAGAGAACAAATTGGTTAAACTGCTGGTTCCACTTGTAAACTTTTTTAATCGAAATTTCTAGAAAATAAGACATTTTGTTTTTCTTCAATTATTCTTCTATTATTGATAATTTTCCAGTACGCAACAAACAGTTCCTATAATAGTCACGTGGTATTTATATTTAACAAATAGGTTCACTAGATATCGTAGATGACAATTCAGTGATTCCATCAAAAACGACACCATTGACAGAACTTTCAAGTAAGTATTTAATGTCTATGTATTTAGTTCAGGTTACACAAACAATTTAAGAGTATCTTACATGTTTGTGACATGGTTTAGAAAAATACTGAGACTATCTGTTACTGAGTTCGCAGTGAAATCTGCTGTCTCACCCGCTAATGTGGAACCTTAAGATTTGCCACATTTGCAGGCAACAGGGACGTAACAAAATCCGTTTGAAACATTAGCGGGCGTTGCTACATTATGGGCTATTCAATGCCTCATTTAAATTCAAACGTCTGTATATATGTACATACTTCACGATCATTTAAGAATAACACAACCTTATTGTCATTTAATCTTTTTCTGCTTGAAGTTTGAGTTTGACTTGTACTGAAATTTCAATACTTTAAATACAGTGAGAACAAATTGGTTCAACTGTTGTTTCGTATTGTAAGCTTTTTCATTGAATTTTCTATAAAATAAGACATTTTGTTTTTCTTCTATTATTCTTCTATTATCGATGATTTTCAAGTAGGCAACAAACAGTTCCTATAATAGTCACATAGTATTTGTATTTAACCTAAAGGTTCACTAGATATCGTAGATGACATTTCATTGATTTCTTCAAAAACGATACAAATGACAGATATTTCAAGTAAGTATTTGATGTCTATTTATTTATTTATTTCATGTTACACAAAGAATTTAAGTGTATCTTACATGTTTGTGACATGGTTTTTACGGAGACCATCTGTCCTATGTGTCGCTGAGCTCGCACTGATATCTACTAGCTCGAACTGATATCTTCACGAAACCATAATGTGGTTCCCTTGATATTTGCCACATTTCCAGGCAATTTGGACATTTCCAGGTGTCACAAAATGGAAGTAATATATCTGTTGTATTTAATAGTATTAGCCTTTGTGTAAGGCGACACCATTGTAAAGCCAAGTGAGTCGTGTTGTTATGGCAATCGGTTGGTAGCTGATTGGTCTGAAAGAGTTGCTAGTGGGGTTTTATACCAGTGTATAGCTTCTTATGGGAACTTCATAAGTCAAGCCTGCTGAAGGCGGCCGATTATCATGTCGGTGTTACCAAAACCTGCGTGGATAGGCGACCGATGGTTCGGCGTTTGTTTACCTGTCTGTCGAAGGTAGATTGCCAGTAGCTGTAATAGCCTATGTATTTGGCGGGCACGAGTTGCCGATCAACAAATCAGCTACGGATGACCGTTCTGGGGATTTAACGGTGAATTGCTTTTCGCCCAGTTTATGGTATACCCAGCCTATTGGTACTATCGGCCTGATGGGGTTCTATTAACGCCACGAGACCGGCGTGGTGGACTAGTTCGCAGCGCAGCGGCAGCATGGACTCTAGGGTTCCGCCTCGACAGCCATTTGTAATGGATGACCTGTTGGAGTACATTGTAGTTGTAGTGCAATTGTTTCTGTTTTTTTATTTTTTTGTACACCTTTATGGCTGTGAATAAATGTTATTTAGTATATATCAAGTTTTCGTTTTGTTGTCTGTAGGCAGCGCTTCCTAATTAGATTATAACAATCTACTACCTATTCGTGACACTGGGGGCTTGCCCGGGAAGGTTGTGTTGTAAGTCTTGCAATTGACTCAAATTATACAAACAGTCATGGTTTGGTTATGCTCGTTATCGTAAATTTCGTTTGTCGAACTTTGTAATAAAGTCAATCTTGCACTTTACCACAAATAGATTATGTACTTTTATTTTTTCAATATGTGAACAATTTTGTTATGTGGTGGTGGTAAAATCGCCCGATCGTCGGATGTGTGGTTGTGATTTTGTTTTTGTTAGAATAATCTTGTCTTGCTTTAGACGGCCTGCAGTACAGCGACCTTACCTCGACACTGGGTGGAGAAGTGTTTGGCAGCGCACTGAACTGGTGGATCGGTTTGCAGTTACAGATGCGTGAGTTTGTATTACTTGATTTAGCATTGTTACGTAACTGGGTGTAGCTTCGCCATGTCGCAATTTTTGTCTGTTTTTTTTGTTTTTTGAGTTTAGATTTTGATCGCCATTACGGCTGAGCTTGCCGGTCTTATGCGTTGTGGACAAGAACTAGGACTTCAGGGTAAAGAATTGCATGCTTTTGTTGAATCAGAGAGACATCGTAAGGATAGCAAAGAACGTGAAAAGAGATCTCATAATAGAGATATGAAAAAGTTAGACATAGAAAAAGCTTCTAAACGTAATGAGGTGGACAGTAAAGATGTCCAGTTCGGAGTTAACGACCGCGCCGTTTAATACTTATCAGGGACTAAAGACCAGTTAGATGCCTATATGCGGCGGTTTGAACGGTACGCCGATGCACACAATTGGAAGTTAGTGGACAGGGCCGCATTTCTAGGCGCCTTGTTACGCGGTACGGCACTTGATGTGTATACTATGCTCTCGGCTGAAGAAGCTGGAGATTATAATGTGTCGAAACGACCATTGTTTAAACGGTACCAGTTAACTGAGGAAGGTTTCCGGAAGAAGTTTGTTTTTAGTAAACCCGAAGCGAATGAAACGAAATCAATACGCTTTCAGGCTAGATAACTATTTTGATAGATGGATCGAATTGTCGGGTGTAGAAAGATGGTATGACGATTTACGCGGTATGTTTGTTAGGAAGCAGTTTTTTTAATAATGCGCAACGTGACTTAGTAGTGTTTATAACGGACTTTCCCCCCGGACAATAGCTGAAACTGTTAACATGGTGGACACTTCCATGGAGGCACGTGGATGGAAACATTTGAATCCACTATCGAATAAGAAGAGTAGTTCCAAAGTGGACGGACCTTCCGGTACGGATGCTGCCGATCGCGATAAGCCATTAGACAGGGCTGTGACCTGTTATAGGTGTAGGGCCGTTGGGCAGGTTGCATGGGATTGTTGGACGCCTAGGTCAGGTGAAAAGAACGGGGGAATTACGCCGCGTTGTGCAAAACTGTACCCAATGGAGAACACGAGTGTTCACTAGCTCACAACAAGGCCTTATTGAAATGTGGCTGTAGTTTACCGGTTCTTGTCATAATTTAGGTCGCCCGGACGACTCGTTGCATATCACCAATGGAAAAGTGGGTAGTCATCGTGTTCAGGTTATGCGGGACACCGGGTGCAATTCTGTTGTAGATAAGAGGGGCCTAGCTAGGGATGACGAAATGACAGGGGCCGAACGTAAATATAGCATGGTAGACCGAACAGTCCGCACGGCACCCATAGTCCGAATCTATATTGAAACATCTGATTATACTGGTGAAGTGGAAGCACTGTGTATGGTAGACCCAATTTGTGATTTGATTATTGGAAATATCCATTGGGTCCTATCGATGGCTATAGATTCAAGCCAAGGCCATGTAACTGGAACTCTCATTTCTGACTGTAACGACACACCAACAGTGAACAGTAATGTAGAAAATAATACACACGCAGAGACCACAGATGTCGGTGCAATGCGCTTGAGCAGCCATGTTAGTTTAGGAGAGTGTAAATTGAAACCACTAAAGGTAGCAAAAATTGAAATTCCCAAGGTAACGGTAGACAACTTAGGCCGGGCGCAACAGTGGGATTTGACTGTGTTTAAATTCCGGGATTTGGCCGAAAACAAACACAGTTGAAAGTTGAGTTCTGGTGTTGAGAGGTTTGACATTCGCAAATCATTACTTTTCCGGTACTGCACCGAGCCTAATTCTAATGATAGTGAAGTAAAGCAGTTAGTCATACCTTTGAACCTTAGAAATGTTGTCCTAATGCGGGGGACACACGAGCGAATATAATCGCCCGATCGCGGCGATTGTACCAATCGCTGAAAAATTCGCCACG
>JAVFBZ010026072.1:0-11292 GCA_032466195.1 Katharina tunicata
AGTTCATCTTTGTTAACATCAATTTTAGACAGTAATCTATTTGTTCCAATTATTCTATGGAATATTCTATATTGAAAAGACTCTATATTTCTATCTGTGTGCGTATCTGTGTTGAAAACCGAAAGGCCCTATGTTTCTATGTGTGTGTGTGTTTCTTTTGAAAACAGAAAGGCCCTATATTTATGTGTGTGTGTCTGTATCTGTGTCAGAAAGAGAAATGTCGTAAATGTATATGCATGTGTACCAGTGTTGGAAACAGAAAGGCCGTGTTTCTGTTTTAATCTGTCAAACTCTTTTTTTGTAAAAAGGACTTTCCCAACTCGATTTGAGCCAAGATGTTTATAGAAAACAATCCGCGCGATCTTCTTTCCTTCGCAGACATTCCGGAACAACTGGAATATATTAGACAACCCACTATGTATAAACCTTACATGAACTTTAAATTCTATTTTTCCTTCCTTTAGCGCCGATAAGGTTTCTGTGTATATTTTTGAATCTTTGTTTTCATCGTCCCTCTCAAGACGTTCCTCAGGGGTTGATTGAGTTGCACGTTTGAGACTTGTTCTTTCGGCTGTCTCTTCTAAAGGTCAAGAAAACGTTGTTTCGACTAACGGTATGATGGGGAAAGCATACATATACGGTTTGATCGTATCTTCCAATAACACATAAACCGTCATTACCAAATCTGGTAGATCATCGTCGGTCCAATCTCGCCCGTGTGACGCGTCCACGAACATCATGAGCAACACTATTTGTTTGATGTAATACGATTTCACCATACATTCGTCTCCAATTGTCTCTCCCAAGTCTTGATACCTGGCATTATAGGGAGATAAAGAGACGCTACACGCCAAAAGTTGGTTACAGCACCCATGGCAACATTCTGTGTAACTATACACTAAATTTGGCCTGTAACACCTCTTCAATTTCGAAATATTTCATTTTTTCTTCATACAATAAGAGACGCTTTAGATGGTCGGCCATTTTGAATGAGTATTTAAAGAAAACAAAGAGGCGCTACACGCCAACAGCTGGTAGTATCATCCATGGTAACATTTGGTATATCCATTTGCTAAATTCGGCATGTAGCATCTCTTCAATATCAAAATATTTCACTTTTTCTTGAATATTATAAGAGACGATTTAGGTGGTACGGCCATTTTGAACATTTAAGGAAAACAAAGAGACGCTACACGCCAACAGTTGGTTACAACATCCCTGGCAACATTCTGTGTAACTGTACACTAAATTTGGCCTGTAGCACCTCTTTAATTTCGAAATATTTCACTTTATTTTAATGCTATAAGACACGAATCAGGTGGTATGACCATACTGAATGTGTATAAAAAGAAAACAAAGAGGCGCTACACACTTAAAGTTAGATAAAACACCAATGGCAACATTCTGTGTAACTATATGCTAACTTTGGCCTGTAGCACCTCCATTTTTCTCCATACAATAAGAGACGTTTTAGATGGTACGGCCATTTTGTATCTGCATGAAAAGAAAACAAAGAGGCGCCACACGCCAAAAGATGGTTGTATCATCCATGGCAACACTCTGTGTATCTCTTCAATTTCGAAATACTATAATTAAGACGTTTCAGCTAGTACGGCCATTCTGAATGTTGATTACGTGAAAAGAAAGGGGCGCTACAGGCCAAACTTGGCACATAGTCACACAGAATGTGGCCATGAGGGATGCAACCAGCTTTTTGCGTGTAACGCTTCTTTGTTTTTTCCGTAATAATCATTCAAAATGGCCGTACTATATAAAGCTTCTCTTATAGCATTCAAGAAAAACTGAAATATTTCGAAGTTGAAGAGACGCTACAGGCCGAATTTAGCATTTAGTTACACAGAATGTTGCCATGGGCGTATGGATATACAGAATGTTGGCATGGATGATACAACCAGTTTTGGGCCTGTAGCGCGTCTTTGTTTTCTTTTCATGCACATTAAAAATGGCCGTACCATATAAAGCGTCTCATTTTATGAAGAAAAAATAAATATTTCGAAATTGAAGAGGTGCTACAGGCCAAATTTAGTGTACAGTTACACAGAATGTTGCCATGGGTGTTGTATCCAACTTTTGGCGTGTAACTCCTCTTTGTTTTTCTTTGTACATTCAAAATGGCCGTACCACCTAAATCGTCTTTTATAGCATTCAAGAAGAAGTGAAATATTTCGATATTGAAGAGGTGCTACATGCCAAATTTAAGATATAGTCACACAGAATGTTGCCATGGGTGATGCTACCAACTTTTGGGGTAGCGCCTCTTTGTGTTTCCGTAATACGCATTCAAAAACGCCGTACCACATAAAGCGTCTCTGATAGCATTCAAGAAAAAAATGTGAAATATTTCGAAATTGAAGAGGCGCTGCACGGCAAATTTAGCATATAGTCACACAGAATGTTGCCATGGGTGACGCAACCAACTTTTAGCGTGAAGCGCGTCTTTATTTCCCTGGAATATACATTAAAATGGCCGTGCCACCTAAAGCGTCTCTAATAGTATTTTTTTAAAAAGTGAAATGTTTCGAAATTGAAGAGGTGCTTCAGGCCGAAATTAGCATATAGTCACACACAATGTTGGCATGGGTGTTGTAGCCAAATTTTGGCGTGTAGCGCTTCTTAGTTATAAAATTGAAGAGATCTATAATTTATTCGGTTTGATATTCGGAACATTTCGAAAGTCGTGCAAAAGTCTTGCGAATGTCCGACGAATATGACTGAATGTATTTACTCATTTAAATGTTTTTTGAATATCTTGTGAATATCCGACGAATATATTGTGAATGTATTTACTTATTCAAATGTTTTTTGAATATCTTGCGAATATCCGACGAATATTTTTGGAATGTATTTTTCGAATATCTTTTCAATGTCTAATGTCGAATATCCAACTGACTTCACACTCCTGAATTTACAAGTGTTCTTTACACATACTGCACATAATATACAGATGTTTTTACTTCGTGTTTGGACCATAATGCCACATTCCTAGATATGAAGAGTGGACTTAAGTGGACATCGGTATGTTTTGTTTCTTTAGTGTCTAATGAATAATGGAGCCTTACTGATTTTCAGGGGATCGAATGATGATTAATTTGTATTCCGACTAACACAACAAATGACGTATCCAAAGAAAATTTTAATTACAATTGCCTTCGCTACAGAGACCTGTAGTGATCACGTGGACAACCAAGTCATGTCCAAGGAACAGAACTCACCATATCTTACCTTCGCTATATTGAACACGGTCGCCTGGCTTATATGTGTTGGGTAGTAAATAAAATGTGTTATCAAACATTAACCATTTTGCGTGTTTATTATGTTTGCGACAGACAAACAAGCACAAAAAAGTAAAGAAATCGATTTTAGTAAAAATATCAATTTGTCCCTACCTCATTATATATTATAGACGTACACATGTTCTGAAACAAAACGCCCAAGTCACTAGGGCATCTCTCCACTCCAAACGCATTTTCCAAATAAACGGCTGCATCTATTTTCCTCACGACATCGCCTTTACAACGTCCACATTTCAAGTATTTAAACTACATAAAGTTTACCAAACACTTCCCGATCTTGTTGCACAAAAAAATCCTATTTTATATGAAGTCACTGGCAAATCGACCAAGATGGCTCGAAAACGGGTAGATTTATTTCCGGCTGTCGAAATCACCGCATATAGATGACGTCACTGAAGATCTCCACGATCTCTATTGTTTATTGTATAGGCCTATTTATCGCTGCTTTGCTGATTTTCCTTGATTCGGTCGTTTCAGTGAACTCTTCAGCTTAATATGGGGATTTTGACAACCGGAAATAAATCTGCCCGTTTTCGAATCACTTTGGTCGCTCTGCAGGTGAATTAGTATAAAATGGGATTTTTGTGTGCAATAAGATCGCGATTACTCTTTACAAAAATATAATATAACTATAGGTAGGGACAAATTAAGTTCGATCGCGGTTCATAAGTTACATGTATATGTACATAAGTTGAAGTAACAAGGATACCTGACAGGCGCCTAGCGTTAACGAGACCAGACCAACAACAAAAACTCAAATAATATTAATTTAACGTTAACGTTTATACTGGAAAGTCTTTTCTTAACGGCATATATGAGACAGATTCATATGATTCTGTTTTTTGTTTGTTTTTGGTTTTGTTTTGTTTGTTTGTTGGTTTTTTTATAAATCGCGTCAAATCAAGTAAGAGGTTCTGGCCATTGCCATCGACTGAATCGCGTAGGTGTGCGCTGGCCTTTAAAGCGGCAGTTGTCAACAACGTTAATTTATCCTACAATATGGCGTTCTTAGTCAACCTTTCTGGATTGTTACGTACATCTGGAAATATGTGAAGGAATGACGCAGGTCACCAATTCTGGCGACCATCGTTACGTCAGGACACGATGATTGGATCGTGTTTGTTACGTCAACTATTGTTCTATAGTTCTATAGTATGCAAAGTTATGAGCTTGCAGACTTTACAGAGTACACTTACAGCAGACAAATCGAGAGAGTATTTCAACATTATGGATCTTAGAAAAGAACACGCATCTCAGCGGGTGGCTAATCTATCGGACTTACCATATCAGCGATGGAGTGGTTGGATCCGCACACCAATAGACTCAAGAAGGGAAGAGACCGATGATAAGTTTCTAGGTAATGGCTCAAAATTAATCTTCAACGAAAACGAGATGAAGACATCTGACCCACTTATGGAGTTTGCCATGCGGATTTATAACTCCAAATTTTGGGTTTCAACGGACTTCAAATGGTTGTTCAACACAGGGGTTCCTGACTGGCTGGACAGTACTCCAGCTCATTGGTCAGAGATAAGGAGGGATTTACAGGAGTTTAGATACCGAGACTTCATCAGAAAACTCTGCAGGGCAAAAGATAAAGAAGAAACAGAGCAACAGGAAATAAACAGTGATCGTTCTATTAACCCTGCCTCGAACAACAATCCAGAGGTGCGAATCGTCGGATCGAAAAAGGCTAAGAAGAATCTAAAATCGTGTTTTAAGGCATACGCTGATAGTAGACGTAGAGCTTTTCTATATCGATGAAGATGAAATAGATTTTAAAACCATTCCTATCAATCTGAGAGGGTTGAAGTGTATTCGTGATATTTCGTTGAAAGAAATGATGGTTGAGAAACGGTGCGAATTTGGACTAGGTTTATGTACAAGCGACGATGGGGATGCTATAGAGGCTTCTTAATCCAGATTTCATCTCTGTGATTTGTACAACAAAAAAATCCTATCTCAAATAGCAGACCAGTCGTCACAGAAATCAAAACTTTTGTTTGACAAAGTTGAAAACGAGAGAATCTCTTACAAATCAATGGATAAGCCTCGCCGGATGAGGAATGTCAAAATATCGTTGTCGAAGAGCTCTCCTTATGCTAGCAAGGACCATCAACACATGGAAAACTCTCCAGAAGCCCTTCCCAAAAAATCGTATTATAACAGGAAACCCAGAAGTGAGTCTATGGTTACCGTGAGTTCAGACGAGTGAGGAGTAGAGAGCAGAAGAACTTCCAGGTGGAAGGCAAAATATGATTCTTATCCAGGGCAAGCAATGTCAGCGGACGAGAAAGGAGCCACAAATGACAAATAATACCAGACTTGTAAAACTAAGGCGCCACAAATCTCTGAACGTGGCATTGTACAGAAAGATAACGCGGATAATCTTTCCAAGGAAAGCGTTGAAGATGATTTGTCCATTTTACTTGATTCTGCATCGAAAATCTCCGCCAAATCAATGAAGCTGAATAAGCAGTATCGTAGAAAAGACGACTGCAGAGTACGGCCTTCAATGTCGTCTATGTCCTTGGACGATCTCCTCAACGAAGCCCTGGAAGTGGAAAAGGAACTCGAAAGGCGTCGGGCAGAAAGGGCTTCAAGGCAATTAATATATCGGTGTAACAGAAAAATGGCAAAGTAAGACTATGTTGAACAGCAGGAACGCCAGTGCAAATAACACCTTTGAAGAAGGACAACTTTATAGGTCCAGTGCCGGATGCAAACTCACAAAAGTCACCTAATCGTGCCAATCGCTGGAAACCTTTTGAGGCGACTTGTGAAAGTCTGAACGATTGCTACATCTACAGTGACGCCCAGCAAAACGGGGACGTTAAAAAAAGACTCTGTTCGTCGAAGTCGGGTTCAAACGATAGTCTTTCGGCAGAGTTCGCCGCGGAGAATATCATCACTTCGCGCCAGTTGTTGCGAAGCACCAGTGATTCTACCACAACATATACCGTTGAAATTGGCCCAATAAGCCCTGAGAGTCCTCGGTTAAACACAAGCATGTGTGATAATTACCCATTTCAAAATGGAAAATGTGCTGATTCACACCCAGCCTCGAGGCAGAAATAGGTCCAGCCCGAGTGATTCTAACAAAACATATACTGTCGAAGTTAATTCTGCAGGCTGCATGTGTAGACCATCTCCGTTTAACACGAACACTTGTGACGGCGAACACCAACAAAGTAGGGAAAATGTACTATTAAAATCTCGACTTCGAAGCAGAGATAGGTTTCTAAATTTTATTCAAAGAAATTTGTCATCTTTTCGTAGAAAACTCCAAGCACTCAATTGCTGTTCGAGTTCTTTTCCTTAAATAAATCTAAGGAACAGAAATGTATTCCTTAAATTAATTATAAGTTTTCTTTGATTTATGTTCTTTTATTTTCCATTAGAACGGACACCGACGCGGAAACGGGTGCGGTTAATTTCGTTTTTGTGTGTCCATTCATCCGATTTTCCGTATGCAGAGACTGCACCCGCATACGTACCCGTACAAATGGAAACACTCTCTATATTAAGATTTTTTCCGTGTCCGTACTAATGGAAACTTAATTTTTGTTCTTTTATTTTATCTAAGGTATTAATGCGTATCGTTTTACGTTGTTGTGCTATTCAATACATTGTTGTTAAATGTTTTATATTCCCACGGCTGAACATCCCTTTAACAGTGTCTAATTTCGGTTTCCTAAGTAAAAGTACTATAATGGCATCCCACCAATCTTCCAAGTTCGTTACTTTTATTTTTTATTTTCAATTAAGATCATATATTTAGGCATATGATCGTTTGTGTTATCCTATCTCCTTATTTGGAAAAATGACGAAATGAGGTTGGGCACCCAAATGAAATAGTTTGCTTACAGTGCAACGAACGATAACTCTTGTAGTTTTGTCGGTGATTAAATGACTTGTTTATAGATGTTACAAATTGATAATTTACTTCACAAACCCCTATAAACGTAAAATATGGCGCAAGGAGTACCTTTAGAAAGAAAGCGAACAAACCACAAGTAATTAACCTATACGGAAATGACATTCAATGGTTCAATAATTCTCATCATGGGAAGTAAAAACTTGCCTACTTGTGTAGATTTTGTATATATTTATTTTTTCATGTCTTTTGGTTCACTAATATCAAAACTGCGGGGTTTATTAAAACGGCTATTTATCAAAAGAGTTTTCCCGTTTAAAATTAATTAAACATACAGTCTGGATTGAGGCCTTTATACTTGAGTGCATTGATTCATCCGTAATCGACAAACCAGTTAATCCGAATTTAAAAGTGTTGTTTACACATTCTGCACATAATATTGTTACGGTCAACCTATGCTGCAATCATTTTTAGTTATTGAAACGGTCGATCGGTCAAGATGGCGATCTAAATATATCTTCTACTTAGATAAATCTTTTCCGTAAGACTTTATTATGAAATTTAAATTGCCATATTAAATTCATCAGATCTGACACCACCGGGTTTTAACCGGATAAGTATTAATTGTAATACTAATAAAATATTCAACTTCGTGTAATTTCAATTCAATGTAACTTTACTCTCTGATATTACAATATAATTCTGAATGCTACTGTTAAAGATGAGTTATCTCCCTGTAACTATACATCCATCAATAAGTGCAACAGGTTTATTAGAGTTATCCCCCTGTATTAAACTGTAACTATCCACTGGTCCGTGTATTTCAAGTATGTAGCTCCTCAAGCTCTGTTCATTGTAAATTCCCAATCCGTTTCTTCAATAGTTGTGTTCTGTTTTGCTCCATGCAGTTATGTTAGTATCCTTTTCTTCAATTTACATGTAAGTGGATGGACTCCTAATGTGTTGTCATATGTAATAGATAATGGTTCCCTGTATTTCCCTGTAATATATCATGCTGTAGTAATATGCTGCTGCACCCCAGTATTATTCATGGAACAATCTTGACTCTTTGCCTTTCAATTCCTGTAAGAGGGTTCCTCAAAGTTAAATCATAAATGTAAGTTAGTGTTTTGTTTAACCATTTGACCAAAGCCTTGGTTTACGAACTGACACAGGGTTATGGTATTTAAAACTATTCTGTTGGACGCTGTAATAAAATGTTTCAGAGTAAATCTTATCTAGTGATTGGAACATACAGGATTGTCACCAGGAGGTTTTATCCATATGATATGCTCATAGTAATTAGTTGAATCATAAATGTAATTCAGTTTTATGTTTAACCGATGGGCTATAAAAGCCTGGGTCATTAAACTGACACTAGGTAACAGGGTTATGATACGATTACTTCCTATATGTCAAATGCGTATGGACAATCAAGCTTGTTCGCTTCAATAGCTTTTTGATTCAGGAATGATGTGTTATCACTCAGAGGTTTAACCCATAGGCAATGCTCAAAGTTTAATTATAAATGTGGTTCAGTGTTATGTTTAACCGATGGACTATAATAGTCTGGGTTATAAAACTGAAACTAGGTAACAGGGTTATGATATAGGACGACTGAGTCCTTCCTATATGTCAAAAATGTACTGATAAATTTGACGATCTCTTCACCAGCTCTTCTTTAAGGGTATGCTGTGTTGTCACAAAGAGTTTTTTTCCATTGGCAAAGCTCAAAGTTTAAGGAGTGTGAAGTCAGTTGGATATTAGTTGGATATTCGACATTAGACATTTAAAGATATTCAAAAAATATATTCAAAAAATTTTCGTCGGATTTTCGCAAGATATTCAAAAAACATTTGAATAAGTAAATACATTGACAAGATATTTGTCGGATATTCGCAAGACTTTCGCACGACTTTCGAAATGTTCCGAATAACAAACCGAATAAATTATAGATCTGATGGCAACATTGTGTGTAACTATATGCTAAATTTGGCCTGAAGCACCTCTTCAATTTCGAAACATTTCACTTTTGTTTAATACTATTAGGGACGCTTTAGATGGTACGGCCAATTTGAATGCGTATTACGTGCTACACGTCAAAAGTTGGTTGCATCACCCATGGCAACATGCTGTGTGACTATATGCTAAATTTGCCCTGTAGCGCCTCTTCAATTTCGAAATATTTCACTTTATATTTTCAGCAGATTTACTTTTTTCACCTAAGATATCCTACCAAACTAAAAGTAGTTTATATTTTCCAAATACATCGCGATACATTCATGGCGACGTATCGTGATCCAGTGTATACGATAATATCACAATATCTACGTGTCGTTGCACCGCTAGTTTATTGATATTTACCATTGCCATTATTTTTGCATATTTAGTATTCTTTTCAACCACGACAGCTTATGTCGGTCTGTATTGTATTTTATTGGTGAATGAACAAAAGCAACATAAACATAAACATCTGTTTAAAACCAGACAAATCCATATATTTAACTTTAGTCAACTGCTTTCTTTTTCGCTTTTTTATTTTTTATTTGTTATTGTTACTTAGTATTTTTGTGTGCACCGTCGTGTTATGACAAAACGGTCATACGAATGGAAAACTCTACATGTACAGCTAAAACCTTCACCTGGGACATCAATCATAGGAATCGTTTCATTTTACACTATTAATGTATTTACAATTTAGGCAAACGTTTTAAGTTTGATTTAATTATTTAAAATATTGAAGATAAAAAGGAATGAACGGTTAATTGCACTTCTATCTAAAAGCATACAAAAGAGAAAATAAGAGATTATTGAACATTTTTATCACCCCAAAAAATAATATTTAAAAGTATGTACAATTGCAGATTTATAAATGTGGTAGCCAGATGGCTTGGAGCTTCGCACGGTGCTGGAATTTTGTCCAACAGTACAATTGAACAAATTTTCGAAAGAAACAAACCAGATGGATTTCTGTTAGGGGAACTCAAACTCAATGTAGCCTCAACATTTCAGTGCTGTTATACAACTGTTGTTATTATTATCCTTAATATGATATTATATTACTATGTTTCAATTGAGAAAAAATAAACAAGAAATACATGAATACAACTAAAATAAAAAAAATAACAAACTCATGAAACAGGGAAATGTTTTATTTAAAATAATATATTTTTGTATAAATGTAGAAAAAGAAAATTTGGCTTTATATATCCATGTTTTGACAAAACGTATATATTTTTGTTAAGAGTAATCACACTGGTTAAATTCGATTATTTATCTCACGTTCTAGATCAATTCTCAGAGACAAATTTCTATATAGACCTGAATCTCGAGTTGTTGTGGATAACCTAAAGGCGCATCTCGAGAAAAGGCAATTCACTTAACATGTAAATTGTGAAGATAAATATGTGGCGAATATGTAACACACATAGATATTAGGTATGGGTTAAAATAAGCACAACCTGAAAAATGTACCGTTTAGAGTTAGCAATAAACCCATTAGCCTACCAAATGAAGATACGGGCAGTTAAAGATTATCTGATACAGAAGGAAGTTTCGTCTTAACCAAGAGGTCCTTGAGATATTTGTTCTTCTTGTACGCTATGATGGGTCTCTATGATAGATCCTTAACTATTTTAGGTACAAGGTGTTGATATTGCTGTATTAGGAGACTTTCAAACCTGGAGCTAGGCTGGTCATATTGTAGTACAAAAGGAGTAATGTCCACCCTGGAGCCTTTAGATGGTTCAAGGTTCAAACTCAATGGATACAACGTTGGAAGCGTTTTAATCCAACGAACATATCTCTCCAAGTGTTTCCGTTTGGTTTCCTCTTCAGGAGGAAAAACCGGAGTTTTTTCAATCGGCATGATTTCAAAATGATCTACGACCGAATGGCCAGGAAGGGAGAAATGTTCACCTATTGAGGAGGTAATCACCTGTTATATGATTAAACTGAAATGATTGTTTGCTCTAAGTCTAACATCATTTTTGGTAACTTATTCAAAATGTCCTCGGTGTTTTTGATAAAACTTGGGTGCCTGTTGGTGATTGGTTTGAGATGGTAATCAATAAGTTCTGAAATGTGGTAAGATTCAGAACC
>JAVFBZ010026083.1:0-11292 GCA_032466195.1 Katharina tunicata
GGGGGGGCTTTTGTTTTTGTTGAAAGTAAACATGCAGCATGTCATCAGCTACAACTGTTTTCATCACGAAAAGTAAAATACATGAAAATGAAATGTGAAAAATTTATGTAAATGTATGTAAGAATTTATAAAACAATCTGAGCCGGCAGAAGTTGGGTAAGGAGCTAAGAACTAACTTCAGCTTAATTGGGAACTGGGCGCCAAGTGAATAAAGCACTGGGAACCAACTGCAGTCGGCTAAGAATCTGTTAGCAGGGACTTGTAATAAAACCCTTACCAATTGTTTTATATCAAAGATGTGATTACCTGGAAGTAATTACATCTGAAAAGCATTGATCTTTACAGGTTGGAGAGAGCAACTTAGCAACGGTATGCAGTAACACTAAGAATATTCGTACATCCAATGTGCCCTACCCAAACGGAACACCTGTTAACTATATAGTTATGTTGATTCCGCACAAACGTGTAATGTTATGTGGTTAACGTGCTCATAGAACTTCCAATGTTTGAAGGAAACCGTTATAATTCTCTTTATGCAGATCAAATTGACCATAGCCAACTCTGACTTCGCCCTTGACCTCAAAGGGATTTGACATTGACAGCAGGTCAAGGGTCATACTACGTGAAGGTCGGTGGCGAACCTTTAACGACGATATACATCATAAACAAGAAGTGTAGTCATGAAGAAATCTACACACTTTTAGAAAGCTGTTAAAGAATTAACCTACTGACAAACGTTTTTTGGAAAGCTAAATACTATACGTAAAGCTGATGATAAAGAATACACACGAGTTTCTTCTTTCCTTCAAATAACTGTCTTTATCCACTTTAAATACACGTCGCATCCTACACACCTTGAGCCATAAAGGCTGGGAAGATATAGCATTGCCCTCAAACTATGTTCTGGATAGCTTAAATGGAATACTTCTGTTTGCAATATACCAATAGCTATAGGTATAACTCTTATCAAGAAAGACTTTTGGACCCAGCAGACGTAATTTGTTATTTCCATGCACTTGTACTATAAATATTGAACTTAATTAAACCGATTTGGGTCGCCGCCAACATTCACTGCACGTTTTTCTCAAAATGTTTTTTTACAATATAAAATAATAGCTATATTTAAGTTTTGTTCAGAGTGATATATCACACATATATGAAAATAATAAAGTATAGCGAATTGAATTGCACGAGAACAAAGTAAAAGTATATTGCAGCAGCTCAACAATAATTCATCAGCTTATAGACAGGACCAACACATACCATGAACTTAACTTCCAACTCGACGGGGGATTCTGTGGGGATCCAACTCGTAAGAAACTGGAGTGTATAACATGATTGATGTCAGCGTATTTATAAATACAACAGAGATACACGTATTCGAACTTAAAATAAGCAAGTTAAACAAAATCTTGCAAATCAGCTATTATAGTATGATTTAACGAAGGAGTACTAGTCCACAGTGTAGGTGTCTTTTTTTGCATTAGCGTTTTCAGGTTTTTCAAGACCTCTTTGTATTTTAATTAACTCAAATAGCAAAGCTTAAAGTATGAGGTATTCTGTCTCTATTATATTTCTTAGCAGGAGTAGTATGGATCAAACAGGCTATTGTCAAGACTGACCTTGCTTTTGACCTCTCGCAAGGATACCAAAGACATGGGGTCAAGGGTCATACTAACTGAAGGCCATCAGTAGAAATCACACTAAATGTTTCATACATCATGCATCTGTAGCCATGAAATAAGAGTGTGAAAAATAAAGCATAGACACTTTCCCATCGGTCATTTGGGACAAAACAACACTCAGTCCTCTTGATGTATCTACTTTTTAGCGTCCGTTCACTCGGTATTGTTAAACACCTGCGGCCCAGTTGCACATCAGAGCGAGCTTTAGTTGATTTCCTTTACGACATAATTTCGTAATTCCACTGAAACTTTTACCCTGAAAAGAAGAACAACTGTCATGGAAGTGAGAATTGTGCAGAAAATGCGCTACAAAATGAGGCTATTCTCAGTCACGATATCAGTCAAATTTTCTTCAATCAGAACATATAGTTCTATATATTTTTTTATATATATTTTTTTATAAATGTAGAGAAGGAACATGTTGCTATATTTGCATGCCTTCTGTGCTCTATCGAGGGTGCAAAACCCGATAATCGTTATTTAAGTATTGTCTTAGTATTATCCTTAAGGTTATGGTTCGCTTTGAAACAAATTAAAACGTATAATGTGTTTCTTTAATTTATATTATGTCCAGATAACGCCCGCGTATTTTGTTTCAAAAAGTATAACTTAGCCAAAGTATATGCATACCTAGTATGAAATAGTTATCGCAAAAATTTATTGAATTTTAATTGTGTATTTTAAAAACATTTTGAACATATTCTGTGTTGCGATGAGTACCAATTAAGTTATGGGTTCAATATATGATTGTACAACGAAAATATTTATGGACAAACGCGTCATCGTTGATTAAATAAATCATTACATTAATTTGCATCAATTATGATTATTTCTTCAGATGCAGTTACGTTAATGTACAAGCATGAGAAATTAGTTTTACCTTTAGCCAACAGAGTGGCATGATTGCTAAAAAAAGAGATGGTCAAACGTTATATTAACTAACTTTGAATTAAAGATATTTTTTCAGATTTTCTTGAGCTTCTCAAATTAAACTATTATAAAGTCAGGCAAGTCAAGTCAATAAAATGGTATGAATTTAATTCTTAATGAAACTTTTGGGTGGAAGTATAAAACACAACGTCTCACAGGCATCCAAATCTCACGAAAAGGCCTTCCAAAGGCCTTCCAACGGCTTTAAAGTTATAATTACCGTTAAATTTCTTTGTGGAAAATACCGTTATACTAGTCGACTGTCTCATTCGGGATTCAAATGTACCATTGATAGACACCTCTGACCTTGTCTTTGACCTCGCTCAAGAATACTAAAAGACATGGGGTCAAGGGTCATTCTTTGTAGAGGCCATTAGTATCCGAAAACGGTCCCGACGGCGTACATCTTTTTTCTGAGACAACAAAAGATACAAAATAAAAGATAGAAAGTTTGAGTTTCCGTGGTACAATTATTGACGGTGGATGGTACTAAATGTTTGCACCTGTATTTTGTCTAAAGGAATAAGAACTGTTTCTCATAGCACCTGCAGTATAATTACACGTTGTCACTGGTATTATTTTGTTCAAAAGAAACTGTAGAATATTTCTACAGGAAAGTTACACCGATGGGACTGTTTTTCAATGGCACGAGCAGGAAACCATTGGAGATAATGACGCTAAAGTTAAAAAACCGTTTTCTGAAGTTGTCAAACTATTGTAGGGCATTTTCTATTTTAAAATGTATCGAACCAAAAAACTTGACCTTTTGCATTTAACAGAAATGAACACACTAACCCTTTATTATATGCTTTTAATTGCCAGTTTTGAAAAAAAATTATCATTGTATATGCTTTTTGTTTCACTTTCGTTTAAAATTTCACGCCAAGGATCCCAAAGAGGTACAATATATTTAAATGTGTTGATGATATTAAAGCCCTGCTGCCAGCATGAGGGTTCTGCGAAAAATTCAGTTGCATGGTACACCTGTGGATAATCTCCATCCAGACAAGGGGGATTGTGGGCGCAGTAGAACAGGGTAGGGGCCTTATGGACTATTCTCTGCAGGAGTGTACCACCAATTGATGGAGGGGCTATTAAGATCAATTGATGAGAGGCTTATTGTCAGAAATTCGGAATTTTTCCGTTAGATTTAACGTTTTTTTAAAACAGGAGCTGATGTGCCATTGTTGTTGTCCTCTTTTCAGATACGGGTCATGGGTCGCGGAAGAATACAAAACAGACTGAGGTCAACGGTCAATTCGATACATGGTCATTATGAATAACAGAGACGCTTTATGAAAAAAAGTCTGCATGTTAACTAAAAGCCTTCCTTTTGGAAAACTGACGACGGTTAGACTTCAAAGGGACAGGTATAGCGGTACACCAAAAGGAAATGCCTCCACAGCTGATCGGTCCGCTATCCACCTGCTGCTATTCTCTTACTCTTCAAGTCTCACCGCTGAGAATTTTGCCTGATATGAAAGTTTGTGATTAAACTCTCACGGGTACTTGAAGTTATCGTCGAATTAATCTTCTGTTTATACCATATAGCTGCTACAAGAGAATTATTCACACAGTTGTTTACACTGTTGGTCTTTTATTAACCGATAAAGTATTAGGTTATCAGTTACAAATTAACTGTTTTCAGTTGTTACTTTGTGTGTATATTGTTAGTCTGCTTTAAACAAAGCCTTGGTCCCTATATTATTGTTATGATACTGTGAAAAGACAATAAATCTAAATGTGTTGATTCTTTATTAGCCATTATAATTACACTAACTAATCAGAATGCAACTAATTCATGATAATGCACGACTGTATAGTGAAATGGAATTTCCCTTAACTGCAGTGAAAAATTATATATTCCAAATATTTGATTCGTCAAAAACTAAATATATAGGCCTACAAACAATAGAACATACACATGCATCGAAGATCAGAACAGCTGTGGATAAAAATATTTTCCTTAAACAGGAGATTTTCTTTTATCTAGAGTATGCCTTTGTGGTAAATAAAGATAGTATGTGGTTGGGAAAATAAGACGCCATGCTTTAATTATTATTCCGTTTTACAGGGAAAGTGATGTTACATCAGTTATTTGCCCACTATTGGAAACAGGTGCCCTTAATGGCCAATACCATCCCCGTAAATTAAAGGACTGGTAATAAACAGACAGTGGCAGCTTTAACTTTTTACTCCAAGTTAACGTGTCCGTGGATAAATAACGACAACACTTGTGTATCTTGAAAAACAACAATGGACCAGTGACTAGTTTTCTCCAACACTATGCCATATAATCAGCAGGAACACAATTGAATTACGCACATAGTCATTCTGGTCCAACTGTCACAGCGTTTATGGCTGACATACTAACAAAGGATTCAAATAACGCTGTTGGCTTTGTTGGCGTTACGGATCAGAAAACATTTGGAGTTTTTCTAACTACAGGAGCACATTATGTTTCCGCTCATTGCATAGTTACGTGACAATGGCCATGTTGAGACCTTTCAAGCTCAATGACTTTTGCTATAGACATTGCATAGTGGCAACTTATCAGTTTAACCCCTGTGATCTATCGGAATGTGGTTTTACGTGTAAAAAAAACACAACCATTATCAACCACAAGCCTTCTTATAGAACATTTGATTTAAACCTTTACCGGTATATTCCCAGTATTTGATGAAAAACTTGATGGTACAAATTGCTGCAAAATTACTAAAAAAAAAAATAACACAGGTAAATTACTTACGGATACATAAGTAATTTACCTGTGTTATTGAACAACCAGCTTCTAAACGCCACTTAAAGAAGACTATAAAAATGTCAATTTGTTACCAAACAACTGGCTTAATAACTATGAAATATACAGGAGGACACGATGGGAAAAACCGAAATGCATTTAAGAGTCGTGTTAGGTTTAACTCATTATGTTTCCGAAAGATTTGTTAATTTAGTCAATCTCCAGATATTCGTGACATTAGTGTTTTAAGTAAGTAGAGCTCATCAAAATATTCCTGAAAGCTGTGTTATTCTGAAATGGGTAGGACCTATTTATGAGCAAATATGTCGGCCCTTTAGTTTCGATTTCCAGGAAAGTAATAACAAGGCCAAACCCAAGAAATTTACAATATAGTGAGGTTTAAAAACAAGTAGACTGACAGAACATATATTACAATTGAAAGTACTTTTCGGATCACAATTTATTTACCATATAGCCTACATTTTATTATTTTCGTATGACCGAGTATGCGATAAGCAGATTGGGTTCTTGCCCAGAAAACAATTCTAATCTATATAATTGGATCTTAACTACCATTTTAATTAACTAAGGCTAAAATAAGTTCGAGAAATAGCTCACTGATGGCATACCGTTGAAATCCAATAATGACCTAAACAGTATTGAACTGGAACTATATTGCATGCATTGTATTTCATGGCATGCAGAGGTAATTCTACAATAGTCTGAATTGATTAAGTCAGGAATTAGATCGGGACGATGAGTTAAATAGTCAGTTCTTCCTTTTTAATACCTGAATGATAACTAGGTTATATATGGTTTGTGCCAACCAAAAAGTTTCAAAAGAATATCTATTATTTTCACTAGATCTGGTTTAAAGCTGCAATTATTTTCACACTTTAGCTGACGTCGTAAATTTTAATGGCAGTTTAGTTGTTTGTTACGCATGCGCTGGCGCACTAAAAGTCTACCTCAAATAAGTGTATAGAGGTGCTAAGCGGCGTGGAATCAATAGTTTTTGCTCAGTTCAGTTCTTTTCGGAACTTTCAGTACTTTGAACAAAATCTCATTATTTTGTTCCGAAAAGCTTTTAAATGGGTCAAAACCCCAATTGTTGTCGTCTACGGCAGGTGTACCGTTATATGCAAAATTGTATTGGAGAGAAAACGCCGTTAAAAAAGTAAATACTGCCCCTGGTTTAACCCTGCTTTCGTCCGAGATGGAGGGTGAACAAAGGATCGTAGAAAGATAACACAAAGGCGAAGAGAGTCATAATAGGGCACGCGTCGCAGTCGGTTTGGGTAAAGAATGCCCATGCAGCCAAAAAGCGCTACTTTCCCGTACACATCTCTCCTGTAACGGAATCCTGCAACCACACAACCTGTCCCCTTCATGGGCGAGCTGGCGCACCTTTTAGCCCAACCAGGATGCATGCCGAAGCTCTATACCTGTCCCCATTGTGTGCCTAATATTTGAAGAGTGAATTCATTGTCGACGGACGCGTGGGCATTGTCCGAAATCGTTTGTCCATCCAAAGCAGAGTCGCTATGAAAACTCAAGAAAAGAAAGGTTCCAAAAATAAAACAGCACCTGCCTTGGTGATTAACATTTACTGACAAACTCTAATAGAACACTTTAATCGGAACCATTTAAAGTTTCTGGCCTGTATGAGTTACTGACAGAAGGATGACAGGGCGCCTTTGCGAGCACGGTCTTTCCGAGTGCAAAGCTCTCTCTTCATGCTCCACCATCTGCCGGGACTCTGAAATCATGCGACGGAATTTCCACCGTTATCAAATATTTTTACACCCAGTTGATATTTTGAGAGCTGACGCATCAGCGAAACAACACATAGAGGCTAGCAGCTGCAATGCAGATATTAATTACTATCTTTTATTCCCCGTGAAGCGAATACAAAACACCGCTTATTAAATTGAAGCGTGCCTACAAATCCGTATGATATTAGTATAGGCTTACAACAGCTGTATGTTAAAAACGCCATTTGCTTCTGCTCTGATGAAATGTGATGCTATTTCTTGGGCCTCTGGCGGCGAACATAAAAAAATACTTTAACAAAGCGGTACTTCTGTTCAGTTATTCGTTACATATGATTTGCAGTAGGACAGATGTTCAGTATAGCCTATACATAAATCTCATTTGTTGGTATCTTTGTACTCATTTTCATTAATATTTTAATCAAATTGTGTCCAATAAAAATACACTTAGAAAAACAAAAGGTGCGAGGAGTTATATATTGTGCGACTGTTCACACATATGGCAGACGCCGCTATGCGTGATATTTAGTTTTATAACAAAATGTCCTTCTACATAGTTATTAAAATAATAAAAAAGATTGAAAATCAGAAATAGGTCAAACAATACAAGTTTAAAAGCTTTATGTTGTTTGGTAGTTGTTTCATGTGTCCACTTTCAAACGGCAGATAAGTATAAGAAGACCATAGACCGCTATTACGACAAAGAGTTTCTGCATCTCACGCTTTGTTAAGTTTTATTTTTTGTAAATCTGTTATAATAATTGTTAATTAGACAACAAACCCACAAAACGCTGACCTATTAGCCACTAAATTGGTCTAATAAAATTTGATTGACCAAGCACTCTAACAAATCAATAGTTATTAGGGATGGATCTTTAAGGAATTAATGATTAGGTTTGACTACCTGTACGGTCTATATCTAGTGTTTGACTACCTGTATGGTCTATATCTAGTGTTTGACTACCTGTACGGTCTATATCTAGTGTTTGACTACCTGTATGTTCTATATCTAGTGTTTGACTACCTGTACAGTATATATCTAGTGGTAATTCATAACAAAACATAATTTATATCTAATAAAACCATCTTGTATTTATCGTGTGTCTTCTTTCTGTTATTTATCTCTTTGTGTGATATGGTATACATTGGGCTCTTTCATGCGGACAGAACCCGCGGCCTTTGGTGGACAGGATCAACTTATGAATATACCAATTTAAACCAAGTAAAGCACGTGAAAGACTTTCTTTCGTTTTTAAATTAAACCGAAAATGAAAGACAAGCTTTTGGGTATTAACCACACTGCTCGAAACGGAACTAAGCTGAACCTGTCGTACAACAGTGAAACAAAGAAGGAATAAATTTATAATCTGAAGTGTAAAAGATTTTTTTTTTACAAGTTAATAGCAAGGGTGTAAATTTATAATACGGATGTGGTTTCGGCTAGATGACAATCCCTGCAAACAGGGTGAGATACCTGACTATACTCTAAACCAGCCAGTTGAAGTGAAAGGACGCCCTATGGCTAAGGCAGCATGTTTCGAGCTTTATACGTTCGTATACTGTCATACTGAACACTGTATGGGAAGAAATGTTTAAAGATTAGCTTTCTAGTTTAAATCTGTCTCAAAGAGCAAATGCACCTGAAAGTGTATTTATCAGTTAACACAGTGATAGAATTATCACTATCTTTGTTGACATTACTTCACGCTGAACAAAGATATATACTGGTTGTGTTTTATTTATAAAACAATGGTAACTGGGGGTTCATATCGTGTTTCAGGCTGATTCAACTTCATCACTGGAAATCACTGAGAAAACTCAAATTACAGAGGAAGCATATCCTATAAAGCCATTTTACAGCAAAATAAATGTGATAACACTGGGCCCTTGAATGCTGGTAGTTACCCCAAAACAGAATTCCGAATCTAATTAACCAAACATCTGAACTCTTTAATAACTTTATTGTTACTTTATTTAGAGGATCTCTGTTTTTTTGTATTATCCGTCTCATTTCTGTATATTCTAGAGCCAGCCCTGAGCCCTGAAGTCTTTTAGAAGAATGATAGAAAACGAATATTTCCACTAGTGTATAAAAGTTGCAGATGAAGAATCATCAACGAATGTGAACCCTTGATGCCTCCTATTAAATTCATTATGGCTGATTTGTAAAGTTCTCTGGTCTATTAAGTATATAGGCCTATATGATAGCATTGCAGTAATTGTAAAAACGTAATAAGAGCTCTATAGAGAGAGAGAAAAAAAAGTGGACAATAAACAGGATGATCTTTCCAGTTTAATTGTTTGAAGCTTGTCACGTTTTCACAGACAGACCATATAAATATAAAGTGGCTTGATTTAATTTAGGTAATCCATACCTTCTTTGGATCAAGCATGTTCGGGCGCTGCAAGAATATTTTACATCGGTTCTTTGACTCTAATATTCGTTTCATCTAGAAAACAAAGAGAGAAGTGGGCCTATACCTATCAGTAACAGTTTAAAATCCTTTCTATCTATCGAGATCTGTTTCACCGGTTCAATCTGAACTGCAGCACAGGTCTCAGTTGAAACCACTTAATTCGTTATACAGATAATACGACTGCAATGTTTCGAGAATGTTACGAAACAACCAATTTTTTCTTCTTTATTGCTCTTTTTGCATGTAGCCACCCGCATATATAAACAACCAAGACGCCCAGGTCGATCTCTATGCAGCGTACGGCTTCGATACGCAAGTTACCGTTGTGAAACCCGTCTTCATTCCCTCGATCTGTCATGACGTTGATAGGAATAATGACCAAAGGGAGACTACTGTGAATGTCACCAAAAATTTCTCTGGAAGGCTGAAAAAATAACTTTGAACATTAGTAGGGCCTACACCAATTACGTTGACTTAATTCCAAATTGGTGTTTCAACATTTTCGGAATCAAGCAACTCTTAGCCATGGCAATACAATTCTGATATTTTTCTCGTAAATAAACATAATAAAACAAATATCATTACGTTATCACAAACAGTTTGTTAGTGTTATTTCAAGTGTTTAGAAATTGTTTAATAGCAGTTATGGCTTTCAATATAGCTTATAGCCTAGCCTATGGCTTCGGATCAAGCTTCGGTGTTCATAATTTTGCCCACCTCCACCCATCCTAACTCTCTCTTTATTCTTCAGAAGTTTTAGAATCTACCTGATAGTCGTTCATGTGTGCTAATTTTAAATCGATTAGAATCTGCCAAATCGTTTATGGTTCGTACGTGTGCTAATTTAAAAACAACAATATCATATCGTATTCTAAATGACATTTCAAACGGATGCTTATTTAGTATTACTAAGTTCTTTAATTTACTGAGGGTCGGCATGAAAAGCCTACATAGAGGCCTATTATATCTTTAACAAGGCTGAAGCTATTCCCGCATCGTAAGCCTACATGGCAATGCGGAACACAGATTTTAAACTTTCCGTCTTATTCGATACTTATTATACACTTTCTCCAATTCGTTGTGTAGTTTTTATGAAAATATTGTATTTGAAGTAATTTCTGAGTTCAAAAAACTCGCTATGCGGCAGTAATTTCAAAACAAAGGTCGAGGGATTGAGGCCGATTTTCGAATTTGGCCACCGTCTCGCTACCCTCGTTGACAAATAAACTTAGCTTTTACATGTTACTAATGCGCGGGGTGCGTTTGTTTTTAAACATAAAATATCTCTCAACGTTCAATTTACCAAACAGAATTGAAAATCATTTTATTGGACAAGTTAAAACCATTAAGTGCCAAAACTAAAAATTACACATTTTGTTCAGTACTGTTCTGTATATCGTTATATATGGATTACGTAGTAGACTAATAACGATACAGATCTCTGCATCTAGGATGACGCTGATAATAATCAAGACTACTGCGATTTTAATTTATTTGTCTGCGAAATTTACTGGCGATTTGTTCAGTTACTTTGTATAATAAGTTTGAATGCAGCCCAAGAAAATACTTATTACTTTACAAACCAACTTTTTACATTTTTTTTGTGAATTAGTATTGTGCGAAAGCCTGTAAGGGGGACGAATAAAACAAATTTAGCATTATAAAACTCGTTATAACGAGTTATTATCTTGTTATAATGAGATAAAAAAAATCGTTATAGCGAGTTATTTACTCTATGCATGCATGAC
>JAVFBZ010026094.1:0-11292 GCA_032466195.1 Katharina tunicata
TGTTTTACAGACAACTAATTATTGCTTATTCCTTCTTGAGATCAGTCGGTAATCAGTAATCAATTGCAATGATTGCACGAACATGGCTCGATCGTATAAACCCTGGCAGGTTACCGCCACTCTCTGACATATCTCAGTGTCGGGGAGAGCCACGGTTGGGTTATTAGAGGTCCCTGACCCGTGCAATTAGACGGATAATCACGTGTGCGTTCCTCACAGATGGCGGAATACAGCATAGGAATAGCTTGTAGAATCATGTAGTTATAATTATGATATAGAAAAATCTAACTTTGAAGGATTTTCAACTTCTGGGTTGGTAAGAGACGTTTCTGCCTTGTTGCTAAGACGTTGCTCAGCAATGATTAAAATCCATCAAAGTTATTGTTTTTATTAGGTGTCAAGCTTATAACTGCTGCTTTAACAAGATAACTATGGTAAGGTATTATATTTTTTGGAATAAAAACAACTTTGCAAACAGCTATAGTTATTGAAGTTATGTTTACAAATTGATGTTTACCGATTAGGCATTTATTTTACAGATGATTATAAAAAAATGCATAACCAACAAACGACCAATACAAAACTCTGAAGCTGTACAGATATAACGGAACAAGTGGACGGCTGTTATTGATGACTTCTCCCACAATAGATTCCGGTCGTGTTTGGTTATTCAAAGCTTCATTGAAATGTAAAAAACGTAAAAAACGAGCCCATTTTCTCTTTCGAAATTTTTAGTAAGGGATACGTACTGAGCAATGCTTTGCAACAATGGACAATGACCACTTTATTGTATAATATGATCGGCATTACGATTTTGTATCTGTACACTATGCTGCTGAAGTAATTCTAAACTCAGATATATAATTAACCAAAAGGAGGTTCTGTCGGTAACCATGGCCAAGCCGTCATCGTGACATAAGCGGTTGGAACATGAACTCGTTCAAAAACAATCATAACTCATGTTTCTCTGATTGTATAGCTAACAGTCAGTCCTTTAGAACTCGGCGAGTATTTCCGGTTCGTGACGTGAAATCCTATTCACCGATGTTGGCTGGCAATGTCTGTGGACAAATAAAGCTGTTTCTGGGGATAAGTCTGACTCCATGGATTTAGCCGTAGGACAATGTCAGTATGGCATTAAGCACAGAAGAACAAGTCAATACATGCACAAGAACAGATTGTAAGTTAAGAGCCTGGGTCCTCTTTCTCAGTGTGCATTTACGGTCGTATGCAGCTACTGATATTGAAAGAAAACATATTCCACACACAAACTTTACACACCTCCTTCGCAAAATTTACGTTATACTAGAAACTTCAAGTTATCTCCTTAAACCATACGATCATCTCTATAATTGAAATCTCTCTCCCATGACTGCTCGCCTATAAGTAAAGCATCTGTTAAGGGAAACTGTTACAACAATTAAATTGTTTTCAGTGGGTAAAACCTAGAAATGACACAACCTTGATCTATTTCACACGTCAAAGGCTAGTGGACATATTACAAGTTTAGCTTTTGATGTCTGAAATGCGGTTGTTTAACGCCTAATTTGCGCCGGATTAATATTAAGAAGTTTAACTCTTTTTTTTGCCCCAGAGAAAATATTTGTTTATCAGACACAAGTTATGAAGGTGAACGGTACTGGTGAAGACAACGGTTCCACACTCGAGGTAAACTTATGGCGTACGTTACTGATAAGGAAAACCGTTCAACGAGGTTATTTCTTTAATCTCTGGGCAACAAATACAAACAAGACCGAATAAAGTACCGTGTAATATAGTACTTTATTCGGTCTGTATTAATATCAGGGGTTTTCTTATCAAAACTCATTGCCATTAACTAAACCAAAGGATTAGATTTCCGTTACAAATGGGTGAAAAATAAAAGTAGGAAAAACACACCGAGTAACGACAGCTGGTGGTGCTTGCTGGAAAACCAGTTGTAAAACATTAGCAACTCGTTGTTGCTATACATTCGAGAGAACATCACAACAGTAGAAACGGTTTATGGGAAGATTATATACATATAGGATTTCAGTTCAAACAACATTTTTGTGCATCAACAGGGCTATATGTATTATTAAACACTACATTACTGATAGACGTGAGTTTATGCCCAAGTTAGCTTACAAACCCCTTGTTACCAGCTCAACTACTCATTTTCTGTGTAAAGCACTCTGGTACAAATAACGCTCTAATACTCTATGATGTTTAACCATATCTCTATTTTCGTTGTTCTTTAACTAGACTTGGATGCCTATGCTAGCAATTCTCTTTTGTGGCACATTTCCAGCTCAACTTCATTACTGTATTAGTTTTTGTAGTGTAAGCTTTGTACATGTGTATATTTATAAAGACAGAGAAAGAAAATGTATTGGCCAGCACCAGGATTCAAACTTGGGTATCTGGCTAGCAGGAGGGCCAGTTCTCTAACCGACTGAGCTACAAAGGCTCACGGGCAGAACAACCCAATTTTCATCGAGGTAAAGGCTGCGAACGTTTCTGTAGTGTAATCACTGTTAGGATTTTAGTGAAGGTAAATTTGCTTTCCCTGACCGGGATTCGAGCTGCTGTCTCTGCCTAGCAGGGCCAGAAACTAACCGACTGAGCTACATATACTCACCGTAGAACAACCTAAACTCGCTCTTGTTCTGATTTTCCCATCTGACTGCATCACATGCACCTTTGTTTTCTACAAAAGGTCGTTTTTTTTGTCAAATTTACAGAAGGTTGTCGTTAAACTTGAGGTAATCTTTCATGCAAACTGATAATTTATTATAAAAATGAGCACAGTTTGATGTCAGGGTGCAATCAGCTGACAACGTACACGCATTAGGCTGAACTGGAGTATAACTAGGGTCAGCAAATCAAAACGAATCTCCATATTTACAGGCCTATAAATGTCAAAGGTTAGATGTGTTACTATTATAAAGTGCCTAAGGCTAACACTTTAGAGTGACGTTAACACAGTTCATGGTCTGATCGTGTTTTATATTGTCAGTTCTAATACATGACACTTACAGTTAAATATCACAGCAAACCACTGTCGTGCATTTGCTTTGATATCAGAGGATAGCGTGATTAAGCGAACGGATAAAATTATTTTGAGATAACAAATGTATTGAACGTTAAGCGACAGAAACAGTTACTTATTTGAAGATTTCCTGTTACTGATGTTCGATGGAAAACCGGGAGAACAAAACCCTATTATTGAATAACAATTACTTCTGTCTCTTAGCGCTGTAGCGTTACTGTTAATTAAGTTATTACGGAGGATTGGCCATTGCGTTCAATCGTCATCTGGTGTGATCATCGTAAATTTGCAGTTGTGAACTTATTTATTATCATTCAATTTGTATTTAATTATTATATCCGATGGGCCTGCGAAATCTGATATATCAATGTCAAATAGTCACCTGGACGACTGTTAATCAATACATGAGGACGCGATCTCGTTGTAGTCATAAAACAATTTTTTACTAGGAAGGAATTGAGGCGATCTACATGAATGTACATGTACCACGTTAGATTCTATAGGTGTGTCTTCTCAGTCTGTCAAGTCTTGCACTAAAACGTGCAATAGCCATGTTATTTACAGTGCTATAACGGTCTGTAATCGACTTCCCACGTCAATGTGTACCAATAAATATCTTCATTCCTCATTTGATTTGTTTAACGTTGAAGGAATCAATGCGTGAACAGAACGTTTTAAGTGATAATATTAAATTCATATAAAGTATGTTTTTGTCAGGTTGGAATATTAATATTTGTTGAATGAAATTTGTTTTTATGCAAGTAAAGCTACGAAAATGGTCCATATACACTCTACTAGCCTTCTTTTACACGCTTGGTTTGATACAGGAAACTTAAATGAAATCATAAATTACCGCCACAATTATACTTTGCCGAAGACAGGTTTTATACAAAGCCACGAACCTTCAACGCAATCGCCTGCACCCGAGTCAAGCACTTTGTATACCAAATCTGCCAGACCTGTCGCTTCACGTCATTAAGCAGCTACAGAACAAATTCGTCAAACAACTGACATGCGGTTATTTCTGGTCCCTGTTGAATAAGCCAGTTGTGTTGGTCGCTTCTCCAGATGATGACTTCATTTGACATGTAATCAACTGGCAACAATACAGTGTTTCTGTTCCTTGTTCGACTCGTTTTATAGGAACTTAAAATGTCACGTTGGCAATTTACTGCAGCGTGGATTTTATTAACCAGCTATTTTACATAGTGAGAGAAAAATCTACCATAAAGTTGTCAACCATAAACGAACCACGGAAGTAAATGCAATAGAATAACGACTTAAAAACGTACAGTTTGGTAATCCTCTGACGGCGAAATCCATTACCTTGTGTAGACACGGACTTATATAAAGATCGGACGTTAGTGTGATTCAGCAAGAAATGTTTATGCTCTTCATAATTTCAATATGACACAACCTTAAGTCAGTAGTTCCTCGGATCAGTGTTTAGTAAAATAGAATACAAAACATTCAAACTGATGATGGCCTAAATATATCCACTATACCAACACGAAGTCCTTGTTCGGAGTTTTATATATCTTTTTATATCCGGTGCAAAGCATGTTGAAGGATTACATGTTGAAAAATGCTGATTAAAGGTTGAAAAATAACGGTAAATTGAAATACACGATATTTGACAGTTAACCACTTATTATATAAAAATAAAGGCTATAAGAAATTGAGTAAAAATAATTAAAAAAAAATGTGCTGTAAAAGACAACACCGATGAAATGTAAGACCGAAAAGCAGACCAGGTATTTTCACTCTCACAACAAATGCCTGTTAAAATGATCAAAAAACCTATTTGCAAGAAATTCCTCATAAGTGTGGTCTGCAGAGCACTTCATTCAACGTATGTAACGTGACTTCCGTTTAACGTGTAATAGACTTAACGGGGTTTGTTGCAAGTCTTGTAAAACCGTAATATATAACAGTGATGTTTATCCAATTGAAGTTATAGAAGAAAGAAACACCCAATGCAGACAAACACTGCAACAAAAACCCTTATGTTATATTACATATTGGTATAATGAAACCCGCTCGTCATTATGGTTGGTGATATAGGACTTATGCTGACAAGAAAATTGTCTCAATTCCTAACAATCTGTCTTCATTCTTGTCCAGTCTAGATTTAAAAGGTGACAGTGTGATCCGTCCGTTGCTATATCTGTAGAGATACAGTTAAAGGTATATGTATAGATACAATTAAAGGAAGACTTTGGTCTTTCTCAAAGACGGCCACCGACATCATGGTAGAAATACAGAAGTGGAAAAAGGGGAAACAAGTACAAACAAGGCCCATCCTTATGAGGTTTATACGTTTTACTGCCTACTCACGTCATCTTATTTTAAGGGTAAAATCAGGGAATATTTTGAGATCCTGCTAGATTTCACCTTTGCGAGCATTCAATCTCACCGAGCTGCTAAAATGATGACTTCGGTGTAAGAGGTCTGTTTAAATGTACAATTAAAGGAGCAATACTCGAGAGTTTCCAACAGGCTTCATTTTGGCAGAATTGCACATTGGCTGCAATGAAAGCAATAATTAAACCTGTAGTTAGAAAATGAATTCGTTAGTTCACAGGCCAAATCACTTTAAGAGCAATAGTATGTTACATTCAAAAGCATCCTATAGAGAATTGAAGATGGAAGTCACAGACGAATAAAAATGTGGCAATAATAATAATAATAAGAGTAATAGTTTTTTCAAACAGAATTCCATATAACAGTAATACAAAGTTAATGTTGCAAAGGTTTAATTATTATACATAATAAGTATCTGGTATAACTATTGTTCTCCAGTTGCACTATATGGTACAAAGTAGTAATATCACAGTTGACAATAGTGGGAATTACAGAATTGTTTGTCTTCTCCAATCTCCATTCTTAACACAGAACCATTTGATGGAACATTATGCGCAGCAAACATTAAATTGCGCCACAGTCATATATAAAACTCTTAACCAACCAGAAGAGCTATTATACATAGTGCGGATGGAAGTAAACACGGTTTTTGTTTAATTGAACCAGAGCTGACAGCAATGTATACCTCCAATATCAGAGCGAAACAAATAACATGTTACCTGACTTGAACAGTTTCTAAATTTACGTAGAAGAGAGTTAGCACACATACACAGTTTTCGCCGCTGGCATTTGATATCTTCATTATCACAAACATCACTAGCACTCATATGTAGGTATATTGATCAACATATTTGAGTTGAGCCCCATTGAGAAATGCATTAGGCAGTTGAAATTGTTTATACTTTTTAGACTAAACAACCATGTATACAGTTGTACTTATATTGTATATAATATCAATTGTAATCACATTTTGTCCACATTTTGTGCAGTAATACACATGAAAGCCTTCCGCAGATGGTGATAACAAGCACATGTAATAACTTACCATACACTATGAATACATTTGACACTACTTTATGTATTTTTGTATGTGTACAATTGTGTTTTTCAACTTGGTACATTATATTCAAGTAAAATGTCCTGTTACTGTTTTCTTTTTTTCTGCATACCTTACTGTAATTACACAGGTAACCAGGTATTCGGGAAAACTAGACGTCCAAACAAATGTGAACAAATTATTCATTTATGGTCAATGTTGTGTGGTCATCCTAAAATACGATTGATCTTCCATTTAGAAAGATTTAGTAAAATTTCGACATCCTTGCTTCCCATTTCCCTGGAATATGTTCTAATTTCCTTTCTAGAGGCTGGTGGCCTCTGTCCTGTTCACAATACCATTGTCAAGGGTTTTGAGTCGTGTCAATCACAACATATTTCTACTCAACCCACTACATATCTGATTGCTTGACCTCAACCGTACATCATAATTTATTATTAATTAATTGTATCCACACGGTTTGACAATTACCCATATATTGTAGTCCACTCAAATATAATTTGGGTGCTTTTGATTGTCAAACGTCGATCGGATTTAACTATTTTAGATGAACCGTCGACACGATTAAAATCCTGGAATAAATTGGAAGGCATTAAACCGTGCCAAGCTATGCCATTATTATTTCCATTTATCTCATTACAGGCTCTCCTCAATTTCAAACAAATAACTTTTCAGCATGTAAAATGCATTATTCATTTGTAACCAGCCATATCAGGTGAGATAAATGCATTTCAGATCACAGATTACAAATGGAACATGAATTCGTACGAAAACAAACACAACATGTCTGTCTCTGATTGCATGGCTAATAGCCAGATCTTTAAAAATCAGCCAGTATTTCCAATTCGTGACTTGAAGTCACAAATCCTATTCAATGGTCATGTTGGCTCGTAACGTGTCTGCCCAAATGAAGCTGGTTATGCGGACTAACCTGACTGCATTGATCCGTCAGCCTAAGGACTATATTAGTATGGAATTAAGTACAGAATTAAGAACAAGTCAAAACACGTATACTGCAATTGTTTTATTGTATAATAGTTAACTGATGTTAAAATAAGTTCAAACGAAACTAAGGCTGCAATGTTATTTAATTATGTGTTACCATGTTCTGTGTCAGCAAAGAATATAAATACGATTTCATTTGCAGCCCTTGTCCAAAATCGACTAATAGGTAAAATTAAGTGCATGTTAACATGAATGATCTGATACCACACTGATCAGTAGGTCACAAGAGATTTTTTTCCGGGGTTAGCAACAAAAAAGAAAAACCAGCTTTGTTAATGTAAAACAGATATTTTTTTTTTTATAATTTCGAAGATACTTTCCCGTTACTAACTGGCTTGAATTAAGAACAGATATTGTAACAGGCAGGACTGAGTTTAAATCCCGCCTTCGGGTTGGCTAGAGAACATCTAAATATGTTACATTTGCCAGTTGTGCTGCTGTTCTCATTCTGCTGCGTTATGTCGATCCAATCTTCTTAATTAAGATATTGCTCAACATCCGTCTGTGCATGAAGTACCGTGCAGTGTAAACGATCAGTTCGTTTAGGTGAAAATTAACGAATCAATTTAATCTCCTCAAACCATATTATCGTCACTAATTGAAATCTCTCTCCCATGACTGCTTGTCTACAAGTAAAGCGACTGTTATGGGAAACTTCTACCGCAAATTGGTTGTTTTCAATGGTTGAAACCTAAAACCAACACAATATTAGTGATATCTTTACAATGTTATTATCATAATAAAAGGTTACGAGGACCGGAATAATCAACGTTTAGTTATTTATGTCTGAAATGCATTTATTTAACACTGAGACAGCTCCACATTAATATTATAAAGTTTGATTTGTGTTTGCGCCGGAATAAAGAATTGTAGTTAAAAACAAAATATGACAGTGAACGTTACTAGTGAGAACACCAATCGCAATGAACCAATGTCGAAAAAATGTCGAACGTTACTGATGAGGAAACCGCTCATAAATGTTATTTCATCAAACACTGGGCAACAAATTTAAATTACGTTGTTTTCGACTTTACCAGAGGAAGCAGGTGTGAACTAAAGAAGCACACCGTAACGTGTTAACATGGTACTTTGTCCGGTCTGTTTTACTATCAGGCGTTATCGTATCAAAACACATTACTGTTATCTGAGCTACATGTTCCCTAAAGACAAATGCTTAGGTTTCCAATGGATGTAAATGAACAAAGCAAGGATCAACCGAGTAACAGTTTGGTCCGAGTAACAGCTTGTGATGTTCACTAGAATCCCAGTTGTATTACATTAGTTTCTCGTTGTAGTTATACATTCGAGAGAAACAAAATACACTATAAATTAGTTCTGAAAGGATTTTTTACATTTTCCACGCAAACACATTTCCTGTACATTAACAAGGTTATTTATTATTCATAACATCTTCTAGCGGTAATTTGTATTCTCTTGTTAAGCTATTGTCCTGAAGTTGTATTTGTGCATGGATTCAAACGCCTTGTTATCACCCCAACTTCCCATTTCCTCTGTTAAGCATTCTGGTACACTTCACACTTTCCGGCTCTATGATGTTACAGTTTATCTCTCTTTCTGTTATTCTGTACCTGGATTTGCTTGGCTTTGCTGTGATTTCCCTTTGTGTCACATTTTCAGGGCGCCTTAAATGCCCTAATATTTTTAAAAAAATTAGGCCATTGATTTAAGTGTTTTTAAATATGCACATTTATATGTATTCTACAAAAAAAAAAAATATATATTCTACATATATATATATTTATCCCTTTTACAATTTCTAATTCGGAATCCTGCGTTGCTCTGATTTACCCATCTCCAGACGACTGCATCTTTGTTTTCTACAAAATGTTACATAATGTCAAATTTACGAAGTAAAAGTTATCTTAAAAAAAAAAAAACCTGATAATTTTCTTACAAAATGTTTCCTGTTTGATGTCACTGAGCAACCAGCTGACAAATACACCCATTAGACTGAACTGGTGTATTCTTAACAGTCACCAAACCCGGTAGAATCTCACCATTCATAGGCCTTTACATGTCAAGGGCTGGATTCGTTGCTATTATAAATCGTCTAAAGTTCACGCTTTGAACCGACGGTAAGAAATTTCGTGGTCTAATCATGTTTTATATTCTTGCTTTTTGGGCATTTAGAAGTTGAGCTAAACAATTAACCCAATCTATGAAATAAATAATCAGACAACACTTTATGAATTCCAACTTCTTCATTGAATGTGCTTGAGAACAATGTCAGAAAAGAAACTGAAATGTTGCGCCAATAAATGAAGAAGTTGGAATCCCTAAAGTTTTGTCTTTCTATTTATGTTTTATATTGTTAGTTCCCAGACATGGCACTATCACGGAAATATCATCGAAATCTGTTAATCACAGTCATGTAATTGCTTAAATATCAGGTGATAGCGTGTTAAGCGAACAAAAAGAAAGTTTTTGGGAAGATCAATTCTAGTGAAGTTTAGGGGAATAAACAGTTTTAAACAAAGGTTTGTTTGCCAAAATCTGTGTTACATGGGTAATTTGATTTTTTGTTACAACCTTTCTTAACTTTCTTAACAATCAATTAGTGTACACTGGATCAATGATTAAATGAACCACCGATCTTCCGTTTAATGGATAGGATGTTCGTAGATTGGGTTAATTGTTTAGCTTCTTCCTGATGGCTTTACCTGCACCGTATGCCTGACTGGATCATTGTAATCATAGTAATCATTTGTCGGCGTCATGCTAACATCAACGCTCCCTTCTAAACGCGTTACGGTATCGGTCTCGGGAACGTTTATTACATTACTTAACAATGTTCTTCAACCCGTTACGAGATCGGTCACATGAACGTTTTGTTAGAATGCTAAGCAATTTTTTTCAACCCGTTACCTGATCGGTGACACTATTGTTCTATTGTAGAACACTAATATTTTATTGAGGCACTCTGGTGTTCTGATATAGGGTTATGGATCATCAAACTGCCGTAGAAATGCCGCTTTTGAGTTCGAGGATGACTAACTGCCTTAAAAATACCGCCATTGAGTTCTGTTATTGCTAACTGCTTACACAATATCGCAATACCCAGTGATAGCTAACTACCTTAACAATACAGTAATATAGTTCAAAATGGCCAAATGCCTGAGAACGCCGTATTTTTTGCTTCAACACACACCTACTTAACTCCTCCAAGCGCAACACTAAATTATTTAAAACAGATACACTTAAGCCATTGCTGGTTTATAGAGGCCAGTATGAAGGTAAATTATATAGTTTGTTTGTTTTGATTGGGATTTTAATCTGAACGTAAGGCTCATATGATGTCGTGCCAGTCCAATAGGTGAAGGAAACTATGTTAAAACAATGCTGGCAAGGCGGAAAACACAACAGTACATTTACACGACGTAAAACCGGTCACCATGGCAAATCACCTTTCTTGATATCCCTTAGATGAGAGATGACCAGGGCACAGAAGGCTACAGTCCAACCGCCCGCGTGGTAAATTAAGGTGATTAGCACTAATGTGTTTATCACAGTTGACGGTCTCCATTGTGACAGAAACATATAACACGCTGTAAGCAGTAATGGTGTAAGTATCATTTGTTTGCACTAGTTTGTGTCGTCCAAATTTACATTTTAGTTTGAGATTATGAACAGAATAATCAGCAAAAATAAAAAAGATACCACAGGGAACGTTTGTGAAATATATGATTATATAAACCTCAAGTCAAACTTTAACATGAAGCTCTGCTGTCCATAACCCATCGGCTCGCCAAAGAGCACAAGAAAGTACCTATTGATAGTGTAATGACCGTACTAAAATAAATGACAGAAAGGATAC